>JAWWNJ010000433.1:0-25769 GCA_037176885.1 Favolaschia claudopus
ATCACATCAGAGGGCAACATATATGGTTCAGAACACTGCGAATAGACGGACCGGATATGGAAGAAGACTGTAACAATCACAGGACCCGCGGAACCAGATCATGTGAAGTCCTCTGCAGCATGCTCGTTTGCCCGCGAATAGTGCACCGTATCCGGCCTCAGCTTGCGTCGAAAGGCATTCGGAGACAAGCAGTTATGAAAGGCATCTAAATGGAACAAGAACCGGAATTGAGGGTAGGAAACACGACAGCATACAACGTCGGAATTGTCTTCAACGGTCCCATAATTTGACCATAGCACATTGAGCCGCAAATATACCATGTCTGCTATCGACCCTGGTCAAAGGCTGACCGGCTTTCCGGCGGCAGAAACAAACGAGACAAGACCCAAAGTAGGAAACGCGAAAATAACCTTCTGAAGATCGATCTCGATGGTATTTTGCCGCGACTGGCAGACCCCGACCGCGCGACTCGGTCCCGGTACTGTATCATGCTCCTCCTTGATTGCTGGCTATTGCTGGCAACTATCGTCCGAATCGTCGCCGTCAACCCTATTTCTGCTAACACTGCACCATCCGAGGATCATGAGCCCGCTGGTCACACGGGAGCCACTCTCCAAGAGTCTCTACATGACGCGCGCGAAGAACATAGCCGGGCTTGAAGGGCATGAAGTGAAAACGCATGTAGTAGATGAGAGAGACGTCCAGGACAGTACAAGGGTTGACAAGGCTGAAGCCAAGCACAAATGGCTTCGGCCGATACGAGCCAAACACCAAACGCAATTGCGGCGGCTTGGCGGCGGCCGCGAATACATTCTATACCAACGATGAAGGATACATGGAAGGAAGATATTATTACAAAGATCTAAGTAGCGCCGCTTCTGTGCCTGCCTGCGTGCTTACGCGGGAGAAGGGCCACCGATATTGGGTTTGACTGATCCTCCGAGTGATAGTATACCCAATGACTTTGAGGATGTCGTTCGCAGTGGTCTCGGTACTGGCCAGGACTATCCATCGGCTTGCAACATTGGAATAGCATTTGTGATTTGAGTTGATCTCTTGAGACCGAGCAAAGAGCCAGCCTGAGAGGTCAACACGGAAGATGGGCCATGACATTCTGAAAAGAGGTCGACGAGAAGAGCGTCCAGACTTCAAGCTGAATGGATCCAGCTTCTGCGTTGTCGATCTTCAATCCGATCTTCGGGACAGCGCGTGCGAGTCCTCTCTTGGTGGTGCCCTCCTGCTTGCTAGTTGACAGTGCGTTGCATGGACAATACCGTGACTAGCGACCTCTCGAGAGGCTACAAAGACGTCGAGTCGGAAGCCACAAACACCGTCATTGTCCGAAGAGCCTTGTTTCCGGTGGATTAGCGGGACGTGGCGCCGGCTCTGTACATCGCGCTAAGTGTGTCAAAGAGCAGTGTCCACATCGGAAGCTAGAACTGAACGAACACGGCTCTTCTTCTCGCGACTTAATGATACAGGTATTCCATGAACAGCTAGCAGTGTGATTGGCAGAAACACTCCGGCTTTCGTTGATTGATACAGGCGAACATGGACCGGTCGAAGATGCACAAGTGTCTAGTAATAAAGGTGCTGGTTTGGAGAGCGTCCGGCCAGTAGTGGGCAGAGCTATCAATTTTGGGCGTAGCACGGCGAGAGGCGAAAAATACCGACTCTAGCCGTGCTGAGGCGGGAGCAGTTACTAAAGGCCCGGTGCCGAGTCAAGGATTTCGACTACATGTTCGTAGACCATTCGCTTCAACTCTCGTCAGAGTACTACAGCTACTAGAGGTTAAAGCCGAGTTGTAGCGTAGACGTAGCGAAGCTTTTTGAACGGCGGAAACGCAGGGTTGCACTGGAGGACTTAAGTTGGGAGATGGTGATGGTGAGAGATCAAGCCAGGCTGCCAATTCAAGTCACGTTCAGATTTGATCAGCGTCGTCGACAAAACTCTAGATCTGCCACCAACGCAAAAGCAGGAGATTTCATGCTCATTCCTCCCCGAACGTCAATCCTGTCTCAGCAATAAGTCAAAAAATTTGAAAACAAATTACAACTACAGATCTAATCAAAACAACCCCAACAAGTCCTCCTGCGGCTGCTGCGTTTGTGCCTGCACTTGCTGCCGCTGGGTAGGCGGCGGCGAAACTGCAGTAGGCGACAACGCAGCACCTCCAAATCCACCACCGAACGCTGCCATCGGATCCACCGGTGCAGTCGTAGGCGCAGCCATACTCGCCGACCCGAATATCGAGACAAGATCGTCAAGCGGATTACTTGACGTGCCCGACATGAGGTTCGCCGCTGCGGGAGTCTGTGCGAGGATATCCGTCGCTGCGAGCCCCGTGGGTTGTCCGTCCGTAGCTTCGTCGTCGCCAAAGTCGCTTAAGGAACAAGCAAGTCAGTGTCGTATGGGAATGAACCGAGAAAAAAACTCACAGCAGATTTCCGCCTGCTGACCGGCAGCGACGGTCTGCAACGCCTTCTTCGCGGAGAACCGGTCGTCCTCAGTGAAGCTGGCGCTGGCGCTAGCATTCTCGACATTGAGTAGATAGAAAATGCATCGAATATATGACGTACTGGGTGCCCTTTTGCTGCACCGAGTCCACACCAACGCGTCCCACCCCAACAAAAGTCTCTGCTGGCTTGTGATACACGCTCGATAATTCGATACCTCCCCGAGCAGCTCCTCCAGCAGCGCAGGTGCTACTGTCGTTCGTGGAATTGATATTGGCGGACGATACGATAGGACTTACGGCCTGTTGAGTTCATATCAGCTCCAGAAAATCGGAGGGAGGACAATAATCTCACCTTTGCAGCCCCCGGATCCGTCGACAACAACCGCCAATAAATATACGCTCTATCCCGCACATCCGGCGAATCACAATCCTTCGTCGCCTTATCAAGTACAAGTTGCACGATCGCCTGCGACGAATCAGGCTTCTTCAAAAACAGCTTTACCACAGCAGTGAGCGTCTGCAGTTGCACCGCATACGACTCTTCCACAAAGCTCTCGACGAGATATTGAGCAAATCATCGGCGTTGTCGATCTTGTTAGCGTATTCGCCGATGATCCAGATGAGCGAAGCTTTCGCTTCAGGCTCGTCGAGTTCGTCGAGGTTGGAGCAGAGGGTTGGGATGACGCCTTCGTAAGTGGACGGGTATTTTCTGAAGATGTCCTAGGAACGAGGTCATTACTTATTCCTGCCGAAAGAGCCACGCAGACCTTCATCACGACCACAGCTTCCTGTACGACGTAGCTGACCCGTGTGCCGATGAGCTCAAGGAGAACATTCACACACATCGATCCGCGGCGGCGTCAATTTTCACAGCTGTCTGGCCAATAGCTTTGACACTCTTTCGCACAAAGTCGACGTCCACTTCTGACGCGTACCTGGGCAAAGTTCAGCGATCCCGAATTCCAAAAAAAAACACGAACTCACTCCTTCAGCTCGCTCAACAGCGCATCGACATTGTTCTCCCCCGCCAGCCGCACCATGATATCCACCTTCTCAATCTTGACAATACAACGGGTCGTTGTACTTGCAAAAGAACACCCGCATCTCCGACGACAGAATTTCCGGCCGCTTCTGCAGCAGCAGATTGATGTTCCGTAGAGCGACCCATTGAACCTCTGGCGGTGAGGATAGAAGTGTCACGAGCGGCGGTGCCATCTTGCGAACTAGCTGTTTCGCTAGCTCTTCTCGTCGTACACCGCGAATGTGGATCATAATGACCTGAACAGAGGTCAAGGTGGGCACTCCGCGAGCCCAAAGCTCGTACCTTCATCGCCGCAAGCACAACACCACCATTTGCATGCTGGAACTGCGGCACCACCCGCTCGCAGATATGCTCACTCTCCTTCTCATCTTGAGCGACATAGCGCGCAAGAGCGTTAAGTATGGCGACACGGCCCCATTCCGAGCATTCGTTGAGGGCAATTAGCAGTTTGTTGAGGATGGATGCGGAGATGACGAAGATGCCGGGGTCGGAGGTTGAGCTGGAGGGTTGTGCGGAGGCGGCGATGTGGATGTCTGTTAGAGCTGCAACAGTGTTTGCTACGACCTCAAATTTCAAAAAGTCAGTACAAGTATGAATATGAGCAGAGAAAGGAAGTCAAAATTGTATGTATGGAGGAGTCAATTCTGCAGCCAATTGTAACCACAAAAGCAGCCAAAAAATCGGCATCAACTCGGATTGGAGTTGACACAGACGACTCTGTGCAATCTGTGACGAGAACTGAGATCAACTCTATAAGTCAATGTAGCTCCGAGTTTGGGTCCGAGACAGTTCTGCCACGGATTCGTGGATGGATTTGGCTGCTCTTCGGTGGAAAACCGCAGTTTCAGGACCCGTTGAAAAACAACACACTCTCCCGAATTCCGACTTCCCCAAATCAAACAACGCACCATAGGATTACTATCCGCTATCATATCCCGCAACTGACTCAAGAAACCGTTCTCTATCACAAGCTCAGGCTTGAGGTCGTACAATTTGGCAACACATAGTGCGGCGGTCCTTGCGAACGTACGGGTTTTCGTCGCGAAGACACTTCTGCAGGGGGTCGCAGAGATAGTCTATGATCTTCTCCGCACGTAGGACGCCCATGGTGCGGATCGCAAGAGCCCGAACGAGAGGGTTTGGGTCGTCGGCGTCCTTGACGAAAGTGTTGACTGCTAGGATGACGAGTTCGGGCTGAGTTTTGGCGTAGTTCATGAGGTAGAGGTAGACGAGCTGGATCTCGTTGTCGGTATCGTTCATTTCGCACATTCACAACGAACCTTCTTCTGCTCCAAGTCGTCCGTTTGCATATTCTGCGCCAAGACAAAATCAGACTTTTCAAACAAACTCGATACATTGCTACCTTGAGAACATCGGGGAAGAGCCCGCTGACGTCTGCGCAGCGCATCATCGTATGGGTCCTCTGAACGCGTACAGATTCGAACGCACCTTTCCCGACCGTCATCGACGCGATGACCCGTTTAATGGCATCTTTGCGCTTGTCGGCGTATCCGCTGTTAAGGTCGACAGAGAGCTCGTAATTTTCACCTGTCGCACGCAGAACAATTCTAACCATCTCGTTCGACCAAGAGCTCGTCATTCTCACCTTTCCGAGGCGCCCTGACGCTCATTGACGACGGTGAGATCCTCTAGCACAGAAATCTGAGCGATTATCTTCAAAGATTCACGTCCCACAGACTAGAGAGGTCCAAACGAGCCCAGGGAAGATGATGGCAAGGAACAAGTCCAGTTGGTGACTCGTTGTTGCTTGTCTTCTACCATGATGATCTCTTACGATCCTGACCCTCTCAAGTATATACCTGACCAACTCGGGCAACCTCGAATTTGAGTTGAACGATCATGGAATGCCACAGAATCTCGCAGTTTAACTATCTAGAAATTGAGGAAGGCGCACAACGAAAAACGATTCAAAGTCAGCAAGAACTCTACGATCTCAAGCATTCTACAATCTGGCGCCCTCGTCAGCGCTCCAGCTTCCACCGCAGTGTGCTTGTAGCACTGTCATAACGCAGTAATATAACTCATCTTCCGCAAGACTTGGCAAAAACGCACCTCGGCGGCCAATCAGAGTTCAACGAGACGGCGCCGCAGTCCCTTGCTCTGTGCACAAGCGACGACGCCTACATGATTCGAACAAACGTAGACAACGCCCGCAGGTCATTATGACTCTCCTCGATAGACAATCGGTGCCGAGGACTTCTACTGATACATATAGGGACGCTCTAGCCAAGTCACTCACCATCCCCCCCTTTACCTTGAACTGCGATGAGATACGGACTATATCACTACGTGGAACAACGCCCCGTTGTGCTGCCCTTGCTCAATGTGAGCGCGGAGGCCAGCATCAAGGAGCTTGCGGCACAGGTGAAGCTCAATCAGGCCTTTGGAAACGACGCGAATTTTCCTATCGAGGCGGTCTACGCGTTCCCCATTCCTGCGCGGGCGGTTGTAACGAGTTTCGTTATGATTAAGCAGGATGGGACGCGGGTGGTTGGGAAGGTGCAGGAAAAGGAGGAGGCCAGGAAGACATACGATTCCGCAGTCGCGAAAGGAAAGCAGGCGTCGTTGATGGAGCAGCAACATCCGGATGGTATGTTGGCAAGCTATTTAACCCCAAAGACGTATCAACAAGGTTGCAGTATTTCAGGTTGCGGTCGGAAATATTCCGGCCAGAGAACAGGTCCAAATCGAGCTTGTGTACGCCACCGAACTCACTGAAGACGAGGAAAACGATTCTATCCGCTTCCATCTACCTGTTCACATCGGCGCTCGCTACGGCCAGGCCCCCCACTTCAACTCTGTCTCCTAGAAACCCCTTCGCCGACCCCTCGGACATTCAGGGCACCTTTTCGCTCAACATCACCACAACCATCGAATCTGCTTCTCCCATAAACAAAGTCGCTTGCCCCTCACACACGGTATCGACCGAGCTCGGGCCAGATCCCTCCCTCCCCAACTACAAGAATCTACCGTTCTCCAACTACGCCCGCGTATCCCTCTCCTCGACCGCACCCCTCGACAAAGACTTCGTTCTTACAGTCAAATCCGCCGGCTTAGATGCCCCCCGCTGCGTTGCCGAGCTCCACCCATCCCCTTCCCAGGACACAGTCGCTCTCGCACTCACTTTCGTTCCGCGATTCAAGCTCCCGGACGTAGCGCGCCAGGAATACATCTTCGTCGTCGATCGCAGTGGGTCGATGGAAGGCGATCGTATTGCCGCCGCTCGCAAGGGCGCTCGTCGTGATGCTGCGTTCTCTCCGCATAAAGACTCGCTGTTCCAGATCTGCTCATTTGGGTCCAGCTACCAGCTTTTGTGGAAGGAGAGTCGGCCGTATAACCAAGACACGCTGGAGGAAGCGACGCGTCATATCGATACCATGCAGGCAGACTTTGGCGGGACTGAGATTCGCAAGGCACTCAAAGGGTGTTTTGCCACACGCAAAGTCGATCGCCCAACGGCTGTGTTCGTTTTGACGGACGGTGATGCATGGGATCTTGACGGTGTATTAGAGGAAGTGGAGACTAATGTCACAGCTGCGGCGGAAAGTGCTCCGTTACCGAAGTGTCTGTCTTGGGAATCGGTTACTCCGCATCAACCGCCATGTGCGAGGTCAGTTAATTCGTTCGCAAAGGACTGTATACTAATTGGGATTATCTTAGGGGATTGCGCGGTTGGGGAATGGTACGTGTATACTTGTGGGCGAGCAGGAGACTAGTTTCACTGGGAAGATCGCCCGTCTGTTGAAGGCGGCCAAGACACCGCCGATTTCGAACATCTCGGTTGATTGGGGACGGGCTGTTGAGGCGGTGAAGGCACCCGAAGCTGTTGAGGATGACTTTGAGATGGTGGATGAGGTGGTTGCAACGAGCAAGAGCAAGACTCTGAATATCTTTGACGAGAGCGTTGATCCTACAGCGGTAGAAGAGACAGCGCCGCCTCCTGCATCACTTGTTAAACTGCCTCCCCCTTCGGTTGTGCAGCAATCGCCCTTCAATATACGCAACCTCTTCCTGGCACGCGTCTGAATGTTTACGCAATCTTGAAAGGTGTGTATCCATTCTTCACTTTGTTTAACGAGCCGTTTGCTGACCTTCGGGTTTAGGTCGCAATGTTCCCCCAAACTGTCACTCTGCGAGGTTCTACTCCAGACGGCGCACAGATCGAGCTCCCCATTTCCGTTACGTTGAGTCATCTGCAGAATGAGGCCAGGGCTCCTACTGCCATCCACGCTCTCGCTGCACGGAAGATCATCCAAGACCTCGAAGACGGGAAGCATGACCTTCGGGCAACGCTCTCGGACCCCGACGACAAGGGCCTCCTCACGCGTACTGTCAAGGCGAGCATCGTGCGCCTCGGAGTCACCTATTCCATCTCGTCGAAGCATACGTCGTTTGTTGCTGTTGATGAAACGACCGAGGTCACACCTTTTGCCAGTGAGCGTGTGGAACCCCACAGACCCCCTCTTGGCCTGCCTCCTCCGCCTCCGCGTGCTGCGATTCCTGCGCCTGCGCCGCCGCCTCCGAGCCGGCGGGCGGCTCCAGCGGTGAATCTGAGCTCGTACAATTATGGCGCTATATCTTCTCTAGTTACCACGGCGGATAGATCCGCGCTTGCTCACCTCGACTCTCCTCCATGTCGTCGTATCTGGCGGACGAGTCGGACGAGGAGATGGGCGACGATTTTGTCTGCGACTCGGTCGAGTCGGAGTCGGAGGAGTCGGATATGGAAATGGGATTCGGCGGCGGCGGGTATTCAACGAGCTCTGCGCGTAAAGAGGGAAGAGCAAGTCTGTGGCGCTGACGGATCCTGTCGAAGCGTTAGCGCGGCTGCAGTCTTTCGATGGTCGATTCACTGCTCAGGGGGTGTTTGATTTCATCAAGCTGAAGGATGGTGTGGATTTGCAGGCCGTGAGGGATTTGTTCCCTGCGGGTGCGTCGGATGACGTTGTGGCTACTGTTTTGGCGATGGCGTTCCTTGCGACGAAGTTGGACGCGAGTGTTGAGAGAGATTCTTGGGAGGGGATGTATGAGAAGGCGAAGGAGTATTTGGAGGAGGCGTTGACTGGGATGGATGCAAAGGTTTCTGCGGAGGAGTTGGAGGTGGGAGTTGTCAAGTTGTTGGCTTGAATTTTCTTCTTCTTCTCTGTTTTCTCTCGCTGCTTCTGGATGTAACGTTAACTGGCCTTGTATTACCTGCACAATCTCACATGAATACGCAACTGAAGAAAATTCCCATCTTATTCGCGTACATAAACGTCAACATCACGTTTCTGGAACAACTTGCTCTGAACTTCCTCCTTCTCCACGAAATGCATAATTGGCAACAACGACAAGTCTCTACACCGCGATGCGTCTGCATTATTGTAATTTATACAGCGGCACCTGTCGATTCTACTGAGGCTCTCAAGTCTCAGGTGAAATGATATAACTGTCTGTCAACTTTTGTCCGCTCGAAACGACATCTAGACAAGACAGAGGGCTGCGGCTCCTCCTCTCAATTCCCTGCACCGGCCACAGGAGTCGACTGACTGCGTTGTCGTCTCATTGTGGCAATAATTCGACGTATGCTGGCGTTTTTCGAATTTTCTGTTGATCTAAATTACTTTGCAGACTCGAATCAAGATAGCGTCCCTGAAAACACGTCTAGAAGAACCAATAGGGTAATGCTGCGACCTATTTTATAACTGCGGGCTCGACTCGTTCTCGAATGACGGTGCCGCAGATGCTGTGCAAAGTGAAGGCATATAAACCGTCATAGACTCGTAGTCCCCTCTTCCTTTCAACGCTCACCATGTCCTTCATCTGTGGTCTCTACTATATTCACGAATACCGCCGCGTCTCCTTGCCTTTGCTAGGCGTTCAGGCGGAAGCTAGCATCAAGGAGCTCGCAGCGCAGGTAAAGTTGACACAAACCTACGGAAACGATGCGACATTCCCGATTGAAGCAAAATATACCTTTCCTTGTCCTGCCCGTGCGGCGGTGACGAGTTTCGTCATGATCAAGCAGGACGGGACCCGTATTGTGGGTTCCGTCAAGGAGAAGCAGGAGGCAAAGGAGGCGTATGATGCTGCTGTCGAAGAGGGCCAGCAGGCATCGTTGATGGATCAGCAGAGCGCAGATGGTGTGTCTGAGCGTCTTGTGAAAATGATGTTTGTACTGACAATTATTTTTCAGTCTTCGAAGTGTCAGTTGGGAATATTCCGTCCAAGGAGCAAGTCCAAATCGAATTGGTGTACTCTACTGAACTTTCAGAAGATGAGGACACTGATTCGATACGGTTCCATCTTCCCGTTCACATTGGCGCCTCGCTATGGAGATCCCCCCAAGTCGCCGCCCGAAACCATTCCCATTCCATCGCAATGTTCTAATTGCCCCCAATTCTCCGACTCCCTTCCTGACTCTGGCTATGAGCGTTGAAGCTATTGCGCCGATCGCCAAAATTGGGTGCTCATCGCACTCCGTTTCTACCGAGCTGGGTCCCGACCCCAACCTGCCGAATTTCAAGGAACTTCCTTTCTCAAATTACGCGCGTGTATCACTTTCCTCCGACTCACCGTTGGACAAAGACTTTGTCCTTACAATCAAGTCTGCTGGCCTTGATACTCCGCGCTGTGTTGCCGAGCTGCATCCCACCCACGACACCCGCCGCACTTGGCCTCACTCTCGTCCCACGGTTCAAACTTCCCGACCTCTCTCGCCAAGAATTCGTCTTCATGGTAGACCGTAGCGGCTCCATGGGTGGACAGCGTATCGCCGCCGCCCGCAAAGCGCTCATAATCATGCTCCGCGCCCTGCCCCATCAGGACTCGCTCTTCCAGATTCTGTCTTTCGGGCAGCCGTGCCTCGACGTTGTGGGCTGACGGCAGCCGGCCGTACAACCACGGAGACGCTCGAAGAGGCGACGCGACACGTCGATTCGATGAACGCTGATTACGGCGGGACTGAAATCCGCGCGGCGCTCAAGCACTGTTTCGATGCGCGCAAGAAGGACCGGCCGATGAGTGTTCTTGTGCTGACCGACGGAGACGCGTGGGATGTCGATGGTGTGCTGGAGGAGGTGAAGAGCGCCGTCGCGGGGGGTACGAAGGACGCGTATGTGCGTGTTTCGGTGCTAGGCATCGGCAATTCCGCTAGCACTGCCATGTGCGAAGGGATGGCGCGTGTGGGGGAATGGGACTTGTATGATGGTGGGGGAGGATGAATCTTCGTTCACCGGGAAGATTGCAAGGATGCTCAAGGCTGCGAGAACGCCGCCTATCTCTGATATCTCTGTTGACTGGGGTCGCAAGGAGTCGAAAACTACCAAGGAGACTGGCGCGGTCGATGATGATGACTTCGAGATTGTGGAAGATGCGCCGTCAAGCGAGAAGCCAGCCGAGAAGAAGACTCTGAATATTTTCGACGAGAGCGTCACGGACTCGATGGACGTCGGTCAGAAGCCTGCGCCTCCCGCTGCTCCTGTAGTGCTTCCTGACTTTGCGGAGGTGCAGCAAGCGCCGTACAAAATCCAGAATCTTTTCCCGAATATCCGGTTGAATATATATGCTATATTGCAAGGTACGTTCTGTCTCTTTTTATCAATCACGCTCGCGGCTCACACCCTCACTTCAGGCAAAACCATCCCGCAAACTGTCACCATTCGTGGCACGACCGCCGACGGTGCCTCCATCGAGCTCCCCGTTCCCGTCACCCTCAGCCACCTGCAAAACACGCCAGACGCCCCCGCCCGCCCTGCACGCTCTGGCTGCGCGGAAGATCATCCAGGATCTGGAAGACGGGAAACACGCTTTAAAGGAGTCCCTCGCGAAACCGGACGACTCGGACCTGCTGAAGCGCACGGTGAAAGCTAGTATCGTGCGCCTCGGGACGGACGTACTCGATTGTGTCGACGCATACCTCATTCGTTGCGATCGACGAGACGAAGCCTGATAAGCCGCCTGTGCAGGCGGTGTACATTACGGGTGTTCCCGTGGGGGGTGGGGGTGCTCGTCATCGCCTGCAGGCCGGCTATGAGGTTTGCTGCGAGCGCGGGAGGGCCTCCGAGACCGATGGTTGCGATGAGGGCGAAGGCTCTGGTTAATGGGATGAACTCCGGACCCGGGGGTGGTGGTTTTTCCGGCGGCCCAACACCAGGGGCGGCTCCTCCTCCGCTTGGTCCTCGTGGTGGGGTCACGGGCATGCGAGGAGGTGCTGGTCCGTTCCGCATGGCCGCGCCTGCAGCGCAGCAGCAATCCTGCGCCGATGCCGTCGATGGCGGCCGCACCTGCCCCTACAGTTTCTTCTTTCGGTGCGAGGGAAAGGGATCGAGAGAGAGCTGCGCCGATGGGGTATTCGTCGTCTCCTGCGCCGCAGATGCAGATGGCGCAGCGGTCGTTGTCAGCAGCAGCGCAACCACCACCACCGCTAGCGCAAACCCCCTCGGCGGACCCTCTCGAGGCGCTCGCTCGCCCTGCAATCTTTCAACGGCTGTTTCTCGCTACAGGTTCTCACTGTCGTGAAATTGAAATCCGACATCCAAGCCGTGAGGGATGTGTTCCCTCAAGGTGTTTCGGATGAGGTGCTCGCGACGGTGCTGGCTATGGCGTTTCTCTCGACGAAGCTGGGAAAGGGGGTGGAACGTGATTCGTGGGAGGGGATTTATGAGAAGGCGCAGCAGTATGTTGAGGGGGAGTTGGCGAAGATGGGGGTTGGTGAGGGTGTGAATGCGTTGGAGTCGAAGGTGATTGGGTTGCTTGCTTGAATTTGAAAGGCGGAGGGCGTGTTGTTGGATGGACTGAAATGTGAAGTACTACTCGGTGTTGTGTAAATTTGTAGATTAGCGAGAACTTTGTACTCGTAGTGTATTATATCGACGTGAATAGCCACGAAAGAACCCTGACTGCTGCAGATGCAGACGCCTTGTCAATTGTGGATTCTGGAATGAGTGAACTCTGACTTTGCACTCCACACCAAAGTTTCATACTCGTCGAGATCGCTACTACTGCGTGTCCACGCTATCTTCTAGGCTTCGCACGGCACGAAGAGGGAAACACAGGGAAGCTGGAATCAATGTCAAGTCAAATGCGTTGAATGAACCAAATTTGACTCCCGACAACGCGTAGGATGGTGTACAAGTATCAATGCTACTTGAACATCACTCCAAATGAATTGCAGCTCGGCCACATCCTCTACTCTGATTTCATAACCGGGAGGGGGGGGGGGGGGGGGGAAGGCCTCCTCCGAAAATTTAGAACAATATAGTGTATTCGGATTCATGTAAAGTACACACATCAAATCGTCGAGCATCGAAGGGGGGCGTGGTATTAAAAGTAGTCGTGCAAGTGCCAAAACCAAACAAAAAAGAGAAAGGTGTTCGTAGCTTGTTTTTTCTGCGTGTCCATCATTATCGTATTCTCACTATCACGCAGCCTTTAGACTTTGTTACGGCGGAAGCGAGAGAAGAACGAAGGCTTCTCGTAAGACGACATGGGGTAGGAGGCGGCACCGGACATGCGGTCCCTGCGACGGCCGAAGCAGACAGTGCACCCTGCGAGCAAGAGCAGGAGGAGGGTGACGAATGTCATCCAGAATGCTATACAATTCAGGTTTCGTGAATCAAGAGGAAAATAGAGGGGTAGAGGGAGAGGCGGCCTACCAGCGCTGGTCCTCGTACGTCCATCGACGTCAGGGAGCTTCCCAATCTCATGGTGCACGAAGCCGTAAAGGGCGATATCGATGGCAAAGGCGATGAGTGTCTGGAGTGTGAATAAGGTTAGCTGGCAGTTGGATAGTGGATAATGAATGTGTACGTACAAGGAAGGCGGCGAGGAATGATACGAGCGACGACACAAGCGTCACCGTGGTGTGGGTTGAGAAGGACAAGAGGAAGGCGATGAATGTGACCGCGGTCGCTGCGAAAGTACGAGTTAGAGGTGCACACTAAAAAAAGGATGGTACGACTATGGCCGAGGCTTTCACGACACCATGCCATGGCCGCATAAACCACTATCAGGGAGGGAGGCGAACTCACCAACTGGGTGCACAGCGAGCCCACGAGTCCACGATGAACCGATTATGACGTTGGCGGTGTTCTGCTGGTTAGAGATCGAAATGAATATCCATGACCTGGAAACCGCGTCAATAGAGTCCAAAACCGGGTGGCGAGTGGCACACCAGTATCGAGACATGTCCTGGCGCCGTTGGTGGCATAATAACACGGCGCCCTGTCATTGATCAGCGACATGTGGAGCCCACGATGCGCCTGTCTCACCATACACCAAACTAACAGAACGAATCAGCGTCGAGAAGATAAAGGATAGAGAAAAAGCGCGCACTCGAAGCTCAGTCATTCCAGCGCCGCTGGTCGCCACACCGTTCCCAAAATGCACCCGAACAAAGTCGATTGCAGGCAAGAAAGGCAACGAAATTGAGGTGATGATTCCCAAAACGAGGGCGGCGGTGAGAAAGATGATGCCTGGAATGCAGAACGCGCGGGACATTGTGCTAGTATAGTTCTGAGGGGGTAGACTAGATGGTGGTTGGAGGCAGAAAGGGTTGTCACTCAAAATTTAATATGACGTACGATCAGCGGTCGTGGTTCCCACGAGTTCACGTAACACAGGGTCGATATCTTTCTTCCGTTTGTCTTGAATGGACGTCGCTGTGGACGCAGATGGAGATGAAAATGTCTTAGACGGATGCATGGCAGTCTCGGAACGGAGCCTGATTTTTTTTTTGAGATTAACTGATTGGAATAGTCGAGCAGCTGACGATCCGACGAACCTAAATTCAACTCATGCAACAAGCCCACCGAAATGCTAAAGATTCGTCCAGAGAATGCGACGGCAGATAGCAGAATTTACGAAGTGTGAATGCTTGAAAGAGATATTTCATTTGAAAACCCGCAGCTGTGATCCTGAATTGAGAAAACAAGCGACACAAGAACGATATGCTTGCGGCAGATTCCGCAAGCTGAGCATAGAGATACTCCGAGTACACAGTTCTTCCAAGCATCCGAGCGAAATCAGGGTCAGGAGAAGAGCGAATTCACGGATACTTGAATCTTCACAAATCGCCTTGCAACAGTAATCACCACCATACAGAACGGCAGTCGATCGAGTGGGAGGAGAGAGTCGATGGGGAGAGAAGTAGCTCAATACCGCTGTATTTCTTGAATTTGTAGCGTTCGAAATCTCGAGCCAAGTCATGCAGAAAGATAGTCACTAAGTCACCAAAGTCGTTTCCCCTTGGTAAAACAGTCATGAGTCTAGAACAGCACGGGAGATCCAGGCTGGCTCTCCGTGGCCCCCTTCAATACTGCATCCTCTTCTTCGAGTTGCCAGTCCTTCAAGTTAATGACCCAAGCTTCCAGACTGGAGTTCCTTCACGATATTCTAGTGGCAAGATAGCTCCCCCGGATAAGAGTTTTTTTGGTTCCACTCTGAGTGAGTCTGGCTGTGCTTGAAGGTACTCTCAAGACATAAGATGCGCAAGCAGCTGGGGAGCAGATGAAGGCTCTGGTTGAAGCGCAGTAAGTGGGCTCAGACAGCGTAATCCGCATTATGACATTCATGCCTCAGCCCGATCGGCCGAGCGCGCCGAAAAGCTGTCACAGCCATCCCACTAACAACAACAACAACAACAACAACAACAACCGGAACCACCACCATCGGTTTTGGCTGGTCGTCGTTCCGCCTGCGTCGTGCCACGGGCTCTCGATTGCGGCCGATAGGTCATAAGCCCAGGACCGTCCATTACCCTGGACGAGGTTTCGGCCCAGCACAATGCCCCCAGCCCCAAATACGCGCCCCGCTCAAGAAAACCCCCGCCGACCGTGGCCCCCGTTTCGTCCCAGACAACCACGAGCAGACACGCCCCACTTCCCTGGCCGCGCTGGAACCCGCGCACCGCCAAGTTCCTAGCCATTCGCTCGAAGCAGCCCCCGCTCTACATCGCGCGCTGCATGCGCCCGTTACCGCCTTGGCAGGAAAACAGCGACGTGGCACTACAAGCTCCTGAGACAACTCGAGCACGCCCAAAAACATCTTACAGCGCTCTGTCAATCCATTTCACTCCTCCACACCCGTATTCTCCTCCCTGCCGACTTCCCTGCGTCCGTCATCCACGATGTCGAGCGCACATCCAGCCTGTGTCGCACGTTTAGCGCCCCTGCCCCGTCTCATAGCATCTATGGAGACTATTCCTTCACTTCGACTCGGCTTCATGCTTCCTTGGAGCCCCCGCTACCTCACTGTAGCCCGCCGTCGACAGCGATGGACTTTTTCGATGGATAATTATGTCATTGGGTCACGTGGTTCTGTATATCTGTGATGAGGCATTTTATTTCTCCTTGGGTTCGTCGAGGTACACGTACCTAAGTAGCTTGTCTACGTAGACGAATATCACACTGTTAAACTGTTAAACTGACAGCTTTCAAGTTGAAGCAACCACCTGCGCCTGCCCTCAGATTCCATCGCTAGTACTGCTTTGCTGTCTCCCAACCCTCAGACTCTTTTCCCCGCCTGATCTAAATGAATCCCTTAACGCTTTGAAAACCAGGATTTTCTTCAAATTGTGATGATCCCGCACCAGAACTTTTTTGTGCCAGTACCACTGGGTCTATGCGCCGCATCGTCTGGAATTATTCTTCAGAACTCAATAAGACCTCTTGGAACTTGTTCCGGGCTGCTTCCAGGGTACTAGACGACTCCAGAACTCATTAGGAATCTGATTAGGAATTTCGCTGACGAGGAGAGCGCAAGGAGGTCAGGGTAAGGTCAGAACGCATTAGGAATCTCAATTCCAACGTCAGAGCTCATTAGGAATCGCGACCAGAGGTACCAGAGCTTTCTTGTTTTTATACCATAGGACGCGTGCTGGAAGGCCACCAATTAGGCTCGGAGTTCCTAGAACAGCGATTTGTTTGGATCGACTCCAAAAAAACTCTACTCGTCCTCTCATTCTACCACCCTAGCTCGTCAGCTACGACCCGATAGCGGTCAGCGTAATGACATCCCTTTGTCATCTCGTCCCCCAGCTCGCTATTTAAACCCGTCTCGCAACCTCAAATTCACTCAAACCAACCCTCCAATCAAGATGTCTTCTCCCATCGCATTCATTATCGGCGCCGGCAAAAACGTCGGCCTCCACACGGCTGCCGCGCTCAAGCAGAAAGGCTACCAAGTCGCCGTCGGGTCCCGCAAACCTGTCGTCGACGAGGCGAAGAAGAGCGGCTACCACCCCATCGCCGTCAGCGCCGAAAGCCCCGACAGCATCAAGGCCGCGTTCGCACAGGTCACCAAGGAACTTGGTCCTCCCAGCGTAGTCGTTTTCAATGGTGCTTCTTTCCTCACCATACGTTAAGAACGCGCCATTCTGATTTCATTCATTTGACAGCCGCCGTCTCCGTCCCCCCACCCGTCCCCGCGGACCCCCTCACCCTCCCCTTCGAAGCCTTCAAGCAGCACACCGACATCGTGGTATCGGTGTACGCCGCAGCACAGGAAGCCGTCGCTGCATTCCGCTCCCCCGCCAACAAGGATGCTCTGAAGACCTTCATCGTTACCGGGAACGCCCTCCCCTGGATTCCCGCCAAATTTCTACAGGTCATGGGTCTGAACGTCGAAAAGACCGCCGTCTGGCGCTTGATGGAGCTGCTGTCTAACGCGTATGCGAAGGAGGGTATCCGGTGGGTCCTCGTGCCGTCATAATTTCATCAATTGGTGTTGACATATTGTAGCTTCTACTATGCGGCTCTCGTTGGCGACCAAGGCGGTTTCCTCTCGGATATCACAAAGTTCTTTACGAGCGGGCCGCAGCACGGCGAGGTGTACTCGGATTTGGTTACTCGCAAGGACCAGGCGGAGTGGGAGTTCAGGTTGGTGCCTCTCAGTTACTGGCAACTCTTGTCTGTTCTTATGTCACTGTCAGATTCACGGAGGACGCTAAACAGTTCAAGGTCTAAAGACGCTCCTGAACGTTCCATAGAATATGTTCCAGTTCTTGACAATTGCCATTCACTGTAAATTACCTAAGCCCAGTACTCGAAATTGTCGGCGAGCCCCTGAGGTCATGGCGTCTGAGCTGAACAAAGCACCGAAACGAGGCCACAGAAAGGAAATAAAACTCATTAACAACGAAAACCAAGTCCACAATCCCCAACTACTTACGAGCAAGCAAGAATCGAAGAAAGCTTTCCCAGTACCACCGCCTGCGTCGCAGCACTCACATCACCCTTCGTACTCGCATCAAACACACTAACACTCGCAAAACAGCCCGACTTTGCCACGACCGACGATTCCGTCGGCAAATGCGTCGTCCCACACGTCTGCACGTCCGTCGCCCCCGAGTTGGAATTGATCCTCGTCAACACGAACTTGAACGCCGAAGCGGAGGTACAGCTGCTGGTGGAGGGGAAGTTGACGTTGAGGGAGATGCCGGAGGGAAGGATGGGTGCGGAGGACGCGAGGAGGACGTCGAGGAGGCGGACGGAGGCGGCGGCGTAGATGAGCGCGGCTTTGCTGTTGGTAGATGCGGGGGAGGAGGTGAGGGTGGTGTAGGATACTTGGCCTCCGGTTGCGGCTGAGAATGCTACCGAGGGGATACCTTCCTTGGCTGCTTCGGAGGCGGCGCCGCTGTAAGATAATCGAAGTGAGTCTCCGAAATCACCGTGGGTCGAAAATCGCTAACACTGTTCCGGAGATCAGCACCGTGGATCCCAGATTATCTGAAGGTATGAGCGAAAATCCAATGATAAGGAATCGCAGGCGTACTTCCGATCTGAAAGAGAGTGTTTTAGATATCGCGGCTTGATAGTGGGGGAAAAGTCAGGCTCACATTGGGACCGCTAACAACGAAATCGGGCTTGGAACCAAAGAATTGAGGAGCCAGAGTCTGGATACCAAACCGAGCTGCGTCCACTGTACGGAGGATTAAATATATCACAGTCTACAAATGCCTCGCTGTCAAATACAAACCTGGAAACGCGTTAACGTAGTTCAGGCGGGTATCACTGGCATTGAAGCCCGTGCCGGGTGATCCACTGGGGCAAGAGTTGAACTCGCAGGGACCACTTAATTCGTTGGAGTCGTCGAAGATGACCCCTGTGCCGGATTTGTCGACCGCTGGACCAGACAGGACAACCTTATGGCGGAAAGCAGATGAGCACGGTTGTTCGTTGAGGAGGTAGAGGAAAACGAACATTGTATCCCGCCGCCTATGGGGACCAACTTGTTCAACAACAAAAAACAGAGTACACGAGTATCCTTCTTCACCTTGAGAGCGTCATTCTGGGCGCGGATCTGAGCAACAGCCCACCCTGCACGCAGGCAGAGTCAGTCAAACTGCCAGTGGCTGGCTGGGACTAGTGGCCATACCGTCATCGTTGGTCAACACAATTTTCTTGCTGGATTGTGCAGAGACTCGGACGAGGCAGACCAAAGCTGCAAAAACGGCGGCTGTCTGGAAAATCATGGTGCACGAGTCCTACTTCTAACTCAAGTCGAATTTATAGGGCTGACCTGGAAGAAGCACATAACAGTGCGTGTTTAAACGTTCCATGCGAACGCGTGGCACACATCTACTGCATTCTGCAGCAGGTTTGCTCTTGAGCGTTCGTTCCGATTCAGAGTCCACCGAAAAGTGACCGTGTGGTTGATGCTGCCATGCGACGAGCTATCACTGAAGTATATGGCAGAAGTTCACGCTCGCCCACAACCCGCTCATGTCTGTGGTCTGCAACATTGCCATCGTATTATTAGAGTCTAACCCATCGATAATTATAATCATTGTCTGGCGCACGTTCACAAGGTCCATGCGATTCTGCCCATAACGGCCAGAACACATGAGCTCAGAGGACCTCAGTATCCAATACAACGCACGCCGAGCCAGGTACGGGCTGCTTACTTGGTGCTTATTGTGCGCGTTCTGTGCATGGCTGTAGGAGGCTGTAGGAGGAGTATAGTACCAGCAAATTTTGACGGAATGGAATCATAAAATCATGATTTGCGGTTCTGTTATGTACTCGGCATTGCATGCCACTTACTCTAATCAAACTATGCTGATGCCGACTCTGCAAAAACCGGCACGAAGGAAAGAGTCGTTCGGTTTGTTTCATCTTCCACAAAGGTTGCATGGAGCGTTTCCGCTTCATTTGTGCAACATTCAGGCCCAGGTTTTCCGCAACACTGCCAACAGACAACGTTTTACCTACGCCGCAACTATATTCAAACTTTGTTCATCGATGTTCGTCCCAGCCTCCGACGGTCCAGCTCCCAGAGTTTGAAGTTTTTGTGACGCGGCGGGTTTTGCAAATACGAGAGAAGACTTGATTGGTAGCGATTTTGCTTCGTCTTCGTGGGCAATAACACGAACATGAATTACCAAACGACAAGCCATGATGGAGTGTAGGACTCGCAAAGGCCTGAGGGATTACTTGGAGGTCAAGATCAGCGATTTGTTTTGAACGAGGTACATACGGTTCTCCGATGAATTTGATTGCTACCTGCCAAGGTTGTTCTTATGATCAGTTTTGCGGTTCAGCATATTTATCAATGGATGCGACAGTACCGGAGCATCAACTTGAAGTACAACGACCACAATAAAAAGTCGCTGCCGTTGGGGTTTGAGCATCTCGCGATATTCATGATAGAGCAAATCAAAACTCACAGAGCATAACCAAGTAAAAAAAGATTCCTGTGGAGAGGCCATTTCAAATTCTGGCTCACGGTACGATGGAAAACATACCATCTCGGTAGAAGCTGGCAACAAGGTGAGAAGGACGCCAGACATGATGCGATTCGCGATAAACTGAGTGAGGTTATTCAAGTGGAAACATAGAAGCGGATCTTGTTTCGAATCTCACAAGAACAGAAGGCTTTCCACAGTGTTAAGAGTACAATAACTGGAGCTAGCGGTCAACATCTCAAGACCAGGATTGAGGATCAACAACCTACTTGTTTCCGCAACCAACAGGATCACAAGCAGCGTTAAAACATTGTATGAGCCGCCCTGTAGATCACAAGAAATATTGGGTTCAATCGATTCTAGGAAGCAATTAGACTTCTCGGAGTTCTTCCAAATGCATGCGAAGCCTGAATAAAAACCTTGTGTGGAGGACATATGCTTTCCGATGTCCCACACAGCAAAACCTCCCATCACCTATGATCGTTTCTCATTAGCAGTATAAGAGAAGCATCGAAGAGGACATACGAGCCACATAGTGGCGAAGAATACGAGAATCGGTTTAGAACGTCCGTATAGCGCATACGTCCTGATCATCAATATGACTGGTGGATGTTTAAACTTCAGAGTGAACTGCACAGAGGCACTGCTCGAGACATACTCTCAGCAATAACCATGCCCGTGCCGCGGAATACTGAACGTGTTTCTCTTCAGCAAAATGCTCTACTGCAATGTGAGGAACCTACTTGTAACGAATTGAGATGTTCTCAAGCATGCAGAGGGCTCCAGATTTATAGCTAGGTCTACGTCCCCTGCGACGCAGCGAAGCAATGAGTTGAGTTGAAGATCTAGATTCAATCATTTATACGTACTAATCAGCGCGACAGTCCATATCAATGAATGGTGGTGTATCTTGTCCAAAGATACAGGCATTTGATCGAACTCCATTTTGACTTCCAGATGTAACGATGCTGGCGTAAACTGTCAGAGGACCGACCGAGAAGCTCAAAAGATGATATACCTCAACATCGAGGTTCAAAGCAGTATCATAGACCTGGCAACGCTTCAGCTTTGAATTTACCGAATCACAAGGAGAGTATCAACAGACGAGAACCGTCAAAAAGGCAGCTGAACAATATCATCCTGTGTCCAAGAGGAGTGCTCATACATACCATTCACATACTGAGAGTGTTTCGTTAGTTCGAATGAATGAATGAGCAGCGACCATAAAGATATTCACAGAGTTGGATAGCAAAGGATTCGAGTATGAGGGGGAGATCATGGCGTTAGGGCGGAGACTCGACATGCACACCGAGCCTTATATATCGTGGTAGCTGTATCTAGATGGTGCCAAAACTGGAGAAGGAAATCATGAAGCGGGAGATGTTACGATGAACAGTATATTTTGTGATGCAGCAAGGGATGGCTCATTGCTCCACAGTATTGATTCTACTCTGCATATCCGCCGTCAAGACCGAAGAGCTCCGAAATTATGCTAGAGGGCTGAAGCTGAGTTTGAGCTGAGTGCCACTGGCAGTGGGACTGCAAGACCGCGGTGAAGTCCACAACAGCGGTGATTGCGAACGCGATGCGAGAGGTCGAAGGCTGAGTAGAAGCCACAGATAGCTTGTTTGGCAGTTGGGTGATGCAGTGCCGTCATCTTGTTCGACTGCAGGGGAGATCGGCGAACATGCCTAGTACTGTAATAATCTACTTTGAGCGGGAGATGTCGATGTCCTTGGAACAGGTGCATCGTGCAAGTACAGACAAGTCTTGATTGCCAAACCAGTATAGTAGCTGATGTTGCGTTGACGGTGTACCGCGGCATATATACGGCGTGAGCAGCCCTCGCTCACGGCTGCCCTTTGTGAGATTCCCCTCGTAGTATGATCTTGTTCGACTCCAGTGTCTTGGTTGTCGATAATAATAATCGTTTGCCAGCCCACGTTCCCAAAGTCCACGCGATGCCAGTTCTTGGGCCTGAGCACAACGATATCGGCACCAGCGAGGGGGGGGGGGGAGGAAATCGGCGCAGCAGCCGCAGACCCAGTCGGCACACATCCCAGAATCCGCGCGGCTTGAGGTCGCCACAACGAAACCGGCACCAGCCACTGGCCCACTGCAAGTCGACGCAATATCCGATGGAGAGAAGAGCGGTCCGATATTCCGGTCGTCATGCGGAAGGAGCCGGAATCTTCCCGAATGTCGTCCAGCAAAGCGTCGTTCATGAACGAGGGGGGCGAAGGGAGCGATAGGGGGCCAAGCCGATGCAGTAAGCAGCATTCTTGGTAGAGAGGGAATCTGTATCCGAGGTCCCAGAGAAGCATTTGGACAGTGTGAGCGACCCACGAACTTGCTCTCAGACTGCCGCGATCTCGAAATCAGTCCAGAGGGGAGCCATGGAAGTTCATAAAGGCCGGTGAGAGACGGGATGAGTCCTGGGAGTCCGAAACGAGGTCCATCTGCGGTCCACAGCGACCCAAAGTCCGGAATTCCCGAGCAAATCCTCCTTTTCGGTCCGAAACCTCGCAAAATTCTGGAAGCTGGGCGGCCATGCCTTAGGTGTCCACCAGACAGCGGTTTCTGTTTCTGGCCAAATACCGTGTCATTTCGCGAAAGTCCAAAATCGACATGGTGGTAGGGATCAAGTTATCTTGTCCGTCGTGGTGGTCGGTGGTGGGATTGTGAGAATAACTTCAGGTCGGCTTGGTGTTAACATTCATATCGGCAACATCTATGCCAAGTGCGAATCCTCGGTTAGTATTGGATGCATGATAATGTTCGGATACATCGGCGACGACGACACTCTCAAAGAAATATCATCTGCGTTCAACGACAGGCTTCGAGCGTTTCGGCGGCTCAAAACGCGGTCAGTCAGCAGTACGTTAAATTTCTGGGCCGAGTCGCGTATTTTCATCCACTGCTCAAACAGTTTCCGCACAATATCCGGACCCCCCCGGCGAAGTAAGCTGGCCCATGAAGTCTCCGAGTTCTAGCGAAGTAAGATGAGAAAGTTTCTCCATGAGGCGTAGAGCCCTGTCGGTGTCGATCGAGTCCGAGTGAAGTTCGAGGGGAAGTGAGAGCTAGCACAGTGCGAGCGGGTGACGAGACCGAGGACTGCCTCCTCGTCAGCGGTCGAATAAAGAGCAAGGCGGGTGAGTGCAGGCGTCTCGAGGAAATCAAGCATGGACGTATGCTGCTTGTATACGACCACCTCGTTGTCGTCCTCAATTTGCAGTGCCAAAGTCTGCAAATGAAGGAGATGAACACATTCGCCATGATTCGGGGAGAGAACCCTGGGCGTGTGAGAACGCGATATTGCATTCAGCGATACTGGATAATTGTCGAAGAAGAGCGAGCGCCTCGACATTTGACGCAGTAGTTGTGGACAATCGGGTGAGCTGGTGCCACGGGAGCGCAAACGGAGGGCGAATAAAGCCAGAAATATCCCACGCGAGAGCGCGAACATGTTTCAGCTGGGGAGTTACAATGAATAGGTCCCTCAGAACTTGGCGAAACGCCGATGTATCCTCCTCCCCCGGCCCAGGTGCGAGATCTAAGGAGATATCAAGTGTAGAAAGGGCGGAAAAACCGTTCTCAAAGCCAACCAGTCGCTGGAGGAGCCGAGGTCTGAGATATAGGTATAGGTCGGCGATTCGCCACTGTGCGGCGGAGGCCATTACCACGTCGAGGACAGGATGCGACTCGGAATCAAGCTCATTCTCTTGGACGAGCTTCATCGTCAAAGGAACGTTTCGCGCTCGCTGGAGGTGAAGATCTACCAGCGGAACCACGCCCGGTTTATCATCCCCAATGAAATCCAGATCTAATCGAAGCATTGACCACAACGTAGGTGTCGCGAGCGCGACGGCCGCCCAATGGCGGCATACGTGAGTTAACAACCAAGGTGCGTGCTGGGTTATAGGAACGACGGGCTCAGATGGCGGTACGTTGCCAAACGCATACGTGTTGAGAACCGGACGCGCGAACGGCCTTGGAGAAGATCAATCCCAGAATTTCGGGAGGTAGTCGGCGGACGGGGGACAGTGTAGCCTTGTAGCACTCGAGTGTTCGCCGAAGACCTTCTGAGCGAGCTAGGAGCGTCTGTATCGCCTCTTGCACCGATGCTAGATGTGATTCCAATTCGGCAACATAAGAACTGATGACGGCGGCCTCCGCAGGATGTGGGGGCGTGCTCGAGTTGATGAGATGAAGGACAGATGCTGGAGGCGGTGGTGGCTCGTGCAAGGTGAGAACAACGGGATCTGAGCGCCGAGTCATAAGGTAATAGACTTGATTCAGTTGTGGTTTAGTGCAAACCTACGCAGTCACGGAAGTTTACACTTGTTGTGCCTGGCTGCCGGGTCTCGGCAAGAAACAGTTGTTCCCTCTCCCGTTGCGCCTTCAAGCTTCATCGTCGTTTGCGAAGGGAAGACAACTGTGTCTACGGCCGAAAGTAATCCGAGTCCTCGCTGGGCGTGGTCCTGACCTGGGCTCGGGCTCCTTGTATTTTTCAAAATTCCGCTGTACTACAAGCTAACTTCCAGCTTCACTGAGCACCAAGATGATACCCATGCACAACATTGAATTCGGGCATGTGTTCGGATTCTTTCGACATTTAGACTGACGCCGTTTTGAGCCGGTGCCAGTAAGTGGTATAGTCCTATAGCTACTTGAACACTCTGTGAGTCTTTTGTGGTTTGACTGAAGATTTCATGAACCCTCTGCAGATAGACACCTGACTACTAGACAAACACAATCATCCCGTTGCAAAACTGAACTCTCCCGTCATTACAGCCGCGGCGATCACAACGAATTTCTGCCACTGGCACTGTCGTAGGTTTTTATTGAGCACTACTTTCAACAAGTTCTCTATTATAGCGTCTCCGGGGCCTTGACTCCTTTGTCTTGATGGAACCCAAGGCCAAATACTTCTGATCATGATATGTTGCTCACCCGAAAACAATAACTTGAATAAGGTCGCAGTGTCGCCTTGGATCTCTCCGACGTCCGTGATGTGCCGTCGTGCCGAGAGTGGCCATAAAACTACAAAAGCAACAGTGCGAGTGGACACACACTCAGTTCAAACCATTCTGACCACCCCCATGACGCGAATCGAGGTCGACGAGCCTGAGGAATCTACATCTTCACCCAACGTTCAGCAATTTCCGGCTGCCAGTGCCGATACAACCTTGCAAACGCATCTGAACACAGTTCAACATCAACTCAAGTCGTTTTACTTTGACACCAAAGTCGACTGGAGAAGCGCTCGAACAGAGCATCAAGCAGCTTTCGACTATCGACGGGGTAAGCCGAGCTTGCGACAGTGTGGTCATATCTTGACGTCTTTGACTCGGACATTGAATTAGGATCACATTCCCGCCTCGAAAGTGGAATCCCTTTCGGACGCCATCGGCAAACTCATGTCTTTATCAAAGGATCTTGCAAAGCTAAAGGGTCTGTACTTACCATCCCATCTGACTGAATTCCTTGAACTGTTCCGAATAGAGACCTACGCGAAATCGATGAAATGCTTTCAGACTTTGCGTCAGACACACAACTTCAGCAGACTCGGAACGAAGAATTC
>JAWWNJ010000434.1:0-25444 GCA_037176885.1 Favolaschia claudopus
GCCGTTGTATCGGAATTTTCCATGAATGAAATTATGAGCGTTTCCCTCCATACCCTTCTCATGGGCTGCGTTGTGTCGTTGAAAAACTCGCTTCATTGCCGACTGACTAGGAAATTGACGAATTATGTTGCTCAAGTCTTCTCTCAGGTTACCAAAGCGTCGCCGACAAAATAACAGGATTTCTGAGAACATTTTGAACCAAACTTCGTCGTCAAAATGGTCAAAACATAGTCCGGGAATCGACACGTGCTTCTGGGAACGGGAATCTTCGGCCGAACGCTCCTTGCACCAAACCACCACCACACCAACACCCGCCGTCCTTCCACGCGTCGGAGATGCCCACCTCAGGGTATCCGAGCTCAGCCTCTCACTCATTGCTTCTTCGACTCCCCAACGAACTCTTGGGGCTCGTTATGCGGTTTTCATCGACGCCTGATCTCTTGTCCTTGTGTCTGACATCGCGCTTGATGTACGGTATCGCCTCCCGCGCTCTGTACCGCATCGTGTGCATATGCAACGAAGATCAACTGGGACTATTCGTCGAGAGCGTCACATCTGCCCTACGTTACGACCAAGGATCGCCTTTTCCGTTTTACTTGAAGGCGTTTATTATTCAAAAACATCACCTGTGAGTCCCAAGTTTCTATCTATCCACTTTAGCGTGCTTACGATCCGTCAATCTAACCAACACAATCTCTTAGGAAACTTTCGGACAAACTTTCCCCCGCTTTAGACTCCTTGCTTCCGGAATTCCACAATCTCCAGCATCTCGACCTCGTCCTAAGCGACGGCGGCGCACACTTCACCCACATGCTCGCACACGCCACCTTCCCTCGTCTAGAGGTGTTTCGGTATTGCCCCCAAAGCGAGAACGCGTCCTCACTTGCGCCCTTTCTCAATCGCCACCCAACCATTGCCCACATTTTCCTCTCGGATATTCATCGGGATTCGCTAAGGCACCTCGATCCGGTATGCCTCCCAAATCTTCGAACCTATACGGGATGCAGGAACTACATCTCCGCGTTAGTTGGCGGATGTGAGTCAGTCCGGCAGTTAGCGGTATACGACATCAGCGTATATGCAATACCTGCGCTCGGCGCACTGCCTGCACTGCACACGGTCGTCCTACTTTCGTTGCTGGGCGTGGATGTACCCCCCATCGTGGAAGCGATCGCCACACACGCACCTCATATTCGAAATCTCTCATTCCAGCGGATCAAAGAGTCGGCGCCGTACGCTGGGCTGAGTCAAGTTCGTTCTCTTTTCATTTCCTGGCACTTTTCGCGGAATTTATACACATATGCAGGATGAAATCCAGCAGATCGCACGCAGCCTCGAGAAATTCCCGCATCTGGCCGAGCTCGAATTCCCCGCGCCAGACGAAGACGAGAGTGTCGAAATTGATGCAACCCAAGATCCTGAAACAATCAAATTATGGAGTCAGGCGTGTAGAAGTCTTCGCTCGATTTCGTTGAGTGAGTTTATCGAACCTTTCCATTGTTATGGACGCGATTAATTTGACCTGTCCTTGAAGATGGTAAATGTTGGCTTATCAAGTAGTCTCCGTTCAGTCAGTGTAAAAACCTGGTGAGCGATTATTCACTTCTAAGCATCTCCTTGGAACCGAGCTGAATATTTCGACATAGTGCTTCGCCGAAGAACTTGGTCTGGATCCTCTCTGAGGGAGTCGCAATATACAGTATGATTTCCGGATGCCAATATATTCTAGAAAAAAGTCTGTTGGGTCCAAAAAGATATATCCGTTTCTCCCCGATTTCAAAATGCCTCAATCGCATGCTTCAAATATCTAATCAGCTCATCCTCCAACTCCTTATCGCCTGCCGCTCCTTTGACAGTCTTCTCAACCGCCACAGGTTCGAAATACTACAAAGCGTCGACATCATTCAATTTAATAGCCTGTCAACGCACAAACACACCTTGCCGTTCATATCCTTAGCTGTTGCAGTCGTCCCCGCCCAAAGCTGCGTGTAAGCACCAACAGCCGGGGAAGTGAACATCAAGGACGCAGCAGCGCGGACGATGGCGGGCATGTTCCTGCATTTCAGGTGAGTCACATCGATGCAACGAAATAGAAGGCTTTGACTCAGCGTTGCAGCCCGGTCTGAACAATTCCTGGATGAAGCGCACAGGAGACGAGTACGCCGGGGTATGTCTTTGCGTAGTGTTTTGCGACGAAAATGTTGCCGGCTTTGCTCGCACCGTAGAGTGTCCTGTTCGAGTATTGCGCATGAGAGTCATGAGAGCGTTCTTAATGGTAATGATGGGATAAGCTCACCATGGCGCGCGTCGGCCCCACTTCTTTAACCGTGCATCTCGTTCCGCGCCGTCTTTCAGCCCCTCGAAGAAAACGTCGCGTTTGGGGGCGGAGGTGTACAGATCGGAGGAGGTGTTGATGATACGGGCGGGGAGGGAGGTGTGGGCGTGGGACGCAGTCAAGGCCGGTTGCTAATTTGTGACGGGGTAGGAGGTGAGAGACAATAACTTTTCTGAGGATATCTAGGCTAACACACCAGGAGTTCGGTTAGGAAAAAAATGGCCAAGAACGTTGGTTCCGAACTCTGATCGAGAGGATCCTTCAGCATGGACGGCTTTCAAAATCGACAATATAACCTACGCAAATCATACCCCTGCTTAGTGAGTTGGTCTGTAGGCGGTACCATCACTCCTCTGATATCAAGCAAGTATCAGCCCCAACCGAAACGCAACCACAATCAGCGCACCCATTATTAAACAAAACATCCAACCTTTCCTCCTTCGAAAGAAACTCCTCCGCAGCCTCCCTTACACTTTTTAAATCCGCCAGGTCCAGCGCAAGAAACTCGGCTCTCTTCCCGGTCTCGGTGTACAGCTGCTCGATGGCAGGGATGGCTTTGCTCTTTGAACGCGCGGCGAGGTAGACTTTGGCGTTCTTGGAAAGAAGGGCTTTAACGGTTTCATAGCCGATTCCGGAGTTGCCGCCGGTGACGAGGATAACCTGGTGAGTGGGATGTTGATGTCGATTGCGGATTAAAATTGCGGCACGCACCTTTCCAGAGAGATCGGGGATGTCGCGAACTGGGTTGAATTTGTCCGACCGAGGCATGAAGTAGGAATTTTCTGGTGCCTTTCGGGGTGGAGAATGCTGCTAATGGAAAGGTGAGCAGTCGACTTTTAAAGTCTGCTTGTGCGGTAAGAGAAAAGCACAGCAAAATCCTTGGCGATGGATCGACAGAGATCGACAGTACTTCGCCGAGCTCCGAGCGGACGCGTAGCCAGCGGCTTCGCACTGAGGACCGTACGAAAATCTAAACCCAGCTTTTACATCCGTTTATCAACCGATAACCCCCACGTCCCGGAAGCATAATCAATCGTCCCCAAATATCGATTACGCTTCGTCCGACTACCGCAGTAGGTTCGGATCAAGCCGCCTTCTCAACTCACATGACATTCACGTGCGGACACACGATTCTGAGAAGGGGCTTGTGCCCAGATCAAGAAAAAGAGGGATATCTTGAGTGCGCCCTCGTAGCTTCAAAAGCGTGTCGTTCCTCTAGAAATTTGGGGATGTTGTAGAACATATGTAACAGGAGAACTATAGCTACTTGGTACATTTTAAACACGCTCTGGTATTCTGGAAAATAGGCGGCAATGAGCCTCTCGGACAACAGGGAGCAGCTCACGAATCACTAAATATCTTCGTCTAAACTCCGAACAAAGGGAATAAAAGACTACCATGTTAATGTACTAGTCCTACTAATACATCTCCGTTGTTATAATATGATATTTGGACTCAGATTGAATGTTTTCGGCGCAGACCTACAGACTTCCCAATTAGGAAATCATCACATCGCGTCTCCTTTTCTTACCTCGTTCTAAGATATCTCGGCGCCGCTTCGAACCGTGTTCTACGATGCCTGTAACCCCACCTAAAACGTCTCAGACACCTCTGACACCACGCCGCCGTCCATTCTCACCTATTGCACCCCGCTCTCCTGGAACCCCTCGAAAACACCTCCCTCCCCGTGCGACGCGTCTGCAGGGTATCAAGGACTGGAAATACACATTAGAAGGGACCTGCAAACTCGTCACAGACAAACTGAAGCTCTCCTACACACCAGAAGACTGGCAGATCCACCTAATCATACGGATTCTTCGGGGCTACGATTCAATATTTCTGGCCGGCACAGGCTACGGAAAAAGCTTGATTTTTGAGGGGGTTGCAGCGCTGGGAGCAAAAAACAAGCTTACCATTATTATCTGTCCTTTGAAAGCCTTGGAAGCGGACCAAGTACGTGTCATTGCCTCTGAAAGTCAATATACATACTAAATGCAATGTATGCCTTCGCAGGTGAGACAAGCCGCTGAAAAGGGAATTAGCGCTGTCGAAATCAACGAGGACAATACCAATGATCCTGCTGTGTGGCGAAAGGCCGAAAAAAGCGCTCAATTAGTTTATATCTCACCCGAGATGGCGCTGTCAGACAAATTTGGGAGATTGTGGATGGATGCTAGGTTCCGCGCCCGAGTTAACGCGTTAATCGTTGACGAAGCGCACTGCATCGACGAGTGGGGGGAAGAGTTTCGCCCCATGTACCGTCAGCTCCATCGTCTGCGCAGTTTTACCGGGCAGGAGGTGCCATTTGTTGCGTGCACGGCCACCTGCGCAACGAGCACTTTCAATATCATTTGGGACTCACTGGGCTTCGGACACCGACCTTTCTGGGGTCTTGACGCGGGCTCTGACCGCGCGAATCTGTTCTTCCTAACCCGTACTCTCACCAATCCACAAAACCCCATCCTCGACGTTCTTGATATCTTGCCGAAAGATCTCGACGAAACTTCTACGCCATCTTGCATCCCAAAAATTTTGACGTATCACAGCTCAGTGGCGGGGACGACCGCAGGAAAAGCGGAGTGGAGACGTGCCTTACCGGCTCACTTGCGCAGTTGCGTAGTCTCATATTCATCCGACATCTCAGAGGCCAAGAAAAAAGACATTTGGGAGGGATTTCTGTCGGGCCGCTACCGAATTCTGTGCGCTACTGATGCTGCTGGGATGGGTTGCAACGTCCCCGACGTCGAATATTCAATTGTCTTTGAGTGTCCAAAGTCTCTGGCAGTTCTCGTACAGCGGTGGGGTCGCGCGTGTCGAAAGAGGACGGGAATTGGCACTTGTATGGTCTTTGTGCAGAGCTGGGCATATCGGCCGGCTCCCCCAGAGGTTGGACTGGCAGTACAGCGCGTGAAAGGCAAAGAGAAACTGCAAATCGAGCCCCAGTCTCATACGACGTCGCGAGCAAAGCCGGACACAGGCCTCGAGGCCTTCATCAATTCCGGCAGTTCCACAGAAGGCAAGTTTGTTCCAATCGTTTCATTTACGAGGAACTGAAGCTCGGCATCCCAGCCTGCTCCCACGTATTCCTCAGACAACGCTTTCGACCGGAAACAGGTCTCGATTTATACACGTCCTTGAACTCTACAATTGCTTCAAAGTCTGGATCCGTCTCCAGCCAGTCCCCGCATGAATTGAGCTGGACAGTTCTCAATCTGAACCGGACTCCCCCACCCGAGCGGTGCTGCGACCATTGTAATCCCGAGCTCTTCAATTGGTGCAAGCCTTGCACTTCCAGAGATCCCCGTATACTCAAGTACGAGTCGGAGTTCATCCACTCACTTCCCCCGCCTCCTTCTCGGCCGTCCTCTCCTGCATCTGTGATGTCAGATACTGGGTCAGCGGTGTCGATCGGATCCGCTGAATTCGAGCCCGTTAAGGGCAAACAGACAATTTCCAAGGAAGACAAGGCTTCCCTCCGTGAACAGCTCATTGCCTGGCGCAAAGATCGACACTTTCGCAACGGGAATAGCCCGTATGTCCCATGCGAAGTTCTTCTACCACCAAAGCAGTTGGAAAAAATTGTTTCATCAGCGGCGACATTCTTGGGAAAGAGTCTTGTCGAACCTCAACATGTTTTGAAGGTGGTTCCCTGGGATATGGCACCAGCAGCAGATGTCTCGGAGGTTTGCGACGTAATCTCGCGCTGGCGTCTCACGCTGGAAATCACTCGTACCCCACCATCCGCGCGTCGTGCACGCAAACAACCTCGAGCACAGGGGCCTTCTCCAGCCCCGCCACCTGTATTCAATCTGCTGGCTGCTACACACTCCAGCCCATCAACGTCCCGTGGTCGGGGCAGTAGCCTCCGAGGAGCTCGAGGAACATCGCGCGGAACTAATCCAAATCGCCAGACTTCTTTCCTAACTCAAACCCCGCTCCCGCCGCCACACCGTACCCAAAATACCGTTGTAACTCCTACTTACGATGATTTTTTCAGTAATCTTGCTTCTTTTCGCCGGTTTACACCCACCCCTCTTAGATTCCCTGTTCCACCTTCCGAGTTCTCATCCCCTTTCCCTGCTACCTCACAGTACAAATAAATTCATTCAACTCCATCAAAATCTCCGCCCCCACCCAGGGCCCCCGAAATATCTGTTACATTGTCACTACCATGTAGATCAGTGTACGTGTCATATGTCAATGGGTTCCGTTTCAAATTGTCAAATACGGTGTGCGTATCGAGAGTAGTGTCACGCGGGGACCCGGAATTTTCAACGGCAGGAGGATAACCTCCAAGTGCAGGATCAAATGTGGTAGCCTTGATGAAATCCTTGAATTTCCCATTCCATTCCTCTGCACCCTTCACGAAGACGTCGACGATTGCAGATCTCGGGGCCTCGGGTGGCTTGGAATTCTGTGCCGCATTTTTGCGAACTTTCTTCGGAGGCGCGGGGACGAAATGGGGAACTTTGCTGACAACATGGAACTTGCGGCGTTGCATCTCGGTGACCAGTGCTTGAATATCCTGGGTAAATTTGACCTCCTTTGATTTGCGGCCGCGATCGGGGTCTCCAAAGAAATTTGCGACCATGTGTGTGATGTCTCGGAATGCCTCCACACAAGCCGAGCCTTTGCGAATGATATACTCAATGGTCACGCCGGAACCAGAGGCAATGAAAACTCGCTGGCAAAGTTCAATGACAGTCAATATTCAATCTAGATGTCAAGGAAATACAGCGTACCTTGACCCAAAAGTTGAGTCGTTCAAGATAAAGGTCAGACGCGATGGAACGGCCACGGACCCCTTGCGGATGGATGAACCAAGACCGTTCCAGAACACGCTGTGATTTATTTGACAGCTCGTACTTCCATCGTACGAGAACTTCAGCACATTCTCGCGCGTAGTTGTGTTGCCCCACACCGCGGAATGCAAGTACCCAATATTTGAGCACTCTGATCAATTGACCAGGATCCGCAAAACCAACGGCTTTCTCGAACATGCAGAAAAAAAGGGCATCTCGAATAAAATAGACAGAATGGGCCATCCAGTCGTCGCCGGCAGCCTGCGCAGCTTGTGCTGCTGTAGCAGTAGCGAATTCGGTAGAAATACGCTGAGAAACGGCTTGGATATCTGCCAGTGTTGGCCGCCATTGCGAAAGCTCAGAGAAGCGAGTGAACCCTTTGATAACCCTTGATATCATTGAGTTCGGTTGAGCAGATAGGAGTAGAATTCACTCACATTATACAGTGTAAGATGCGAGCAATTAACGAATGCCGAATCAAGGACTTCGCAGCAGCGTAGTTAGGCTTGCTCACATCCCACTTGCGGTTTAAAAGGCCCTTGTGTGCTGCGAGAGATCCAGGATCCTCAACTGCATGCCCGTAATGCACTCGCATGAGCATATGGCTGGCTTGAAGTGCAAAGTGAAAGGGAGCACTCAGCTCCTGAACGTATTCCAAGCGCTCCATTGGATTGATATCATCTGTACGATCCCGGCGTGCAGCTCGAAGGTTGTTTGAAGACAGCCAGTCTCCAACGAAGATGCGCGGAATTGATGACCATATTGCCTCCGAGAGTGTGCTCCGCAATTGTGCCTCTTTCAAAAATTTTACAACACCCTTCTTTGAACCCTCGTTGACATCGAAAACTCCAAAGGGTCGAGTGTCTGAGCGGCTGGGAGGCAAGGGTCGATCCATAGGTAGCATTGCGGACACCCCTGCTGTGATGTCCACGCGATCTGACCACTTGCTGTTCCCGGGGGTAAAAGAGACTATCATTTCCGCAATGAGAGCGACAAATGTCTGCCCAACGATCTCGTCATCGGCAGGTGTGGGCAGGATATCCGTAGCCGTAGCATTGGCCCTGCGGCCACGGAGTGCAAGGTGTTCTGCTAAATCACTTTCCGTGAAGGGTTCAATGCCCTCGACAGCAACAGCGGCGGAATTTGTAGCATTTATCATGTCATTCGTGTTCGATAGGCGCTGCTGAGCCTTGCGGAGAAAGATATTGATATTGTCGAAGATTGTGAAATAGATTTGACCACTGGTCATCAGCTGCACGGCTAGCTCGATAGCATCTTCTGTGATTCGGACTTTGAGACGTTCGACAGTGCGGCTAGAAACACAAATGCCGGCGTTGCTCAGCATCAACACGACACGAGAGCTGGTTCCTGAGATTTTGAAGAAGAGGCCGAGGATGAGAGGGAGCAGATTGGTAGCACGATTACGAACAAATGCTAGCATGGTAATTGTTACAAGAATGGCCTGTAAGCTCGAGTTAGAATGTGCGCTCTCAGACGAAGAAAAAGCGACGAACGAAAACTGGATTCCGCGAGAATCCAGGATAGTCCTTGTGCCAGCTACTTCCAATTGATTCTGCGAGACCTGCGTCACCCGACTCCAGCGGGTCATCATTTGGATCATCGATCCAATCCTCCTCCTGCATCTCTTCATCCGCGTTGGTATTACGTCGTTTTCTCGAGGCGTTCGGAGAGGCTGAGAACGTGTGCAAGAGTCCCCAAGTAAAGGGAGCCAACCCCTTGATTATTTCGATGAGTTTCGTCGGGTGGAGCAAATCTCGGAGTTGCTGAATGGTCAGGGTTTTGACCCTGACTTGGAGAAGCGGACTGGTGATGAGTCTATCACTGTCCTCGAGAATTAACTCGTGGGCACACGGGACAGTCATCTCCCGAAGGAACTGTTGCGCCCGTGGATATCGACTAGCATCGCGCCACAGCGCAAAGATCATTGCAGGTCCGAATTGATCTTCCAAGCTGTTGTAGATGGGAAAATACCCCATGAAATGCGAGACAGCGCGGGTAACTCGAGGAATATTGGTGGTAAAGAGCCAGTGGAGGAGCTGCCGTATAGATATTGAGAAGAAGACCATGAGGGAGAAGATGAGCTGGAGTTTTGTTTCGAGAGTGATGCCCTTCAGGTCTTCCGAGCCGAATTTTGCCCGCCAGTAGTTGTCATCATACTGTAGAGTGGCCAGGTTGAGAGATTTAACAGTGTGTTGCGCGGAGGAGACTTGAAAAGACGACAAAATTGAAGCTGAGTCACTAATGAGACGCGTCGCGTCACATTTGTGTCACACAGCCCGATTCGGCCAGATAATTTACTACACATATTGTGAACGACAGAGCGTGATAACCCACAAACATTTGCTGAGAGGGTTTCTCCTACAGTTTTTGTGCTTCGATAGAGCCCATAAAAATGGGGAATATCGAACAAAGAGTGTTTCATTAAGAGGGAATTGATGACACGATTTGCCTGGATCAATCGCGGTCGGGGACAATGGCGATGAGATTTTTAATATATTGAAGTAGCCAGGGTTGTAAAGTATCATCTATAGAGCAATATCTCTGTTTACACCAAGAAGGCTAGTTATGAACTGAGTGAGCAATTCGGCTCAGAAGACATCCCTTGTTTTCTTGAGTTTGGACCAAGCCTCTCTCCGAGTTAGTCCGGCTTGCCCGGACCGGAGAAGGCTTGTTCCGAACCTACTACCGCAGCAACATGATTCCACGAAGAAAAGCTTCTCGCGAACGCCGAAATCAGACCAAAATAGCAGCGAAAATCCCTGGCGTTAGATCCAACCATAACATACTTACCCTGGGTTTGAGAAACAAAAACGAAAGAAATCTGCGAAGAATGAGGAATTTCAGATTCCAACCAGCAAGGCAGGGTCATCTTACCTCAGGACAGGCTTGTGTTGGTGAGAGTTTGAGCCCCACTAAAATTTATCGCCCATCGTCCAAAACTGTTCAAGGACTTGCAGTCGATTCGCGGCTGCCAGATAGCGCGGAATGAGCCGAGATAGAGCGTTCAACACGGAGCGAGCGACACGATCGACGACGACAACGAGTTCAAGTAGAGGGGAAGATGGTGGTATGGGAGCAAGGGATATCTGATCATCAAAAGAAATGATCAAAGTCGCACGGTCACCCCCTTCTCTACCCAATCTCGCAATCTCTTCCCCTGCACCATCTCTCTGTGGCCATTCCAAACCTGGCCGTCTTTTTGCCGACATAATTTACCAGCTCTACGAGACATAGTTCAAGTCGCCTCCTGTCGCGTCCGAATTGGGAGAAACGGACGCGATTTGTCACGTCCCGTGACCGTGATTCGGAGTGACATCAAATTAGACGTGACACTTGCGTGACACACTCAGCTCTTGACCACATCATGGCGCACCAGAACCCCCCTCAAAATCACAGAGATTGTCGACATCTGCTTTGAATTCCTCGACGGATCCACGTTGGACCTTCTCCAATACAGCACGGTGGCTCATTCCTGGGTAGACGCCACCCAGTCGCGACTTTTCCGTGTGCCGCATGCCACCAACCCACTGTTCCCGTTCTTCTTCTTCTTCTTTTTTTTTTTTGGAGCGTTGGGTCTTGAAACCTGAACGATGATCAGTCAGCAGAAGCATTCCGAGTCGTCCGCTTTGGTTACTGGCTGTGGACCAGAAGATGCCGGGGAAGATGTCCGGGAGGAAATGCCTTACGCACGAAATTATACCAGTGTGGGACTCCAGCCATTAGGAATTCTAACCAATTCCAATTTTCTTGGGCTGTATACCCACGTTCCCGTTCTTCTTCGAAAAACCATCAACGCATTGAATGATACCCAAAGGGTTGGCTGCTATGTCCGGGAGCTGAACATCCGTTTACGCGTCTGGAAGGTCTGTCCTTGTTTGCCAAGGGCCATTTTCCGATGCAATATATTTTGGTTCCATCGGTGCGGTATCTCAACCTCAGCACGAGCATATCCTCTTAACCTGCGCGTCTGAATGAAAAACGGTTGTCAGTAGTCTGCCCGTCGGACTTGACCCGTGACCATCGACGAGGCGGACAGCCCCAAAAAGAATTTTCTTGACAGTGACACAATGGCAACCGCGTGATGCACCGCCTTGTCTTGAGCTCTTCTCTCCTTACATCGACGTGGAGGTACTTATGCCCTCCTCCACAGCTCCCACAGGAGGGCCATCCATCTCCGAAATCTGGCTCAATGCTTTGGGGAAATACGAGTCTGAAACAGGCATCAATCTGGCGGTTCAACAAGCAGAGACTTATGCCAAACTCGTTGATTGCAATTCGCCGGACGATATTTTGAAGCTGATAGCAGGAACAGTTGATTCCCGCACTCTTGAACAAATCCCTAACTGGACTCGTGCTCAAAATACCCTCGGAACTGTATTCAAATGGGCTCTTCTTTTGAACGAGACTTCTGCCGAAATCGCGGCGTCTTGTGTACATCCATCCCTCTGGACTCACTGCTGCGTCAGTTGGACTGATATGTGTGCACAGCTAGTTCCCGGAGGCAAAGCGATCTTCGTCGCAATTGGCTTTTTGCTGAAGGTAAGCCTATATCCCGCAATCTGGATTCTGCGGCGTACCACAAATGGGACAGTGACGACTTCGTGCAGGCCGTGAAAAATGAAAAGGAGCGTTTCACAGCTCTGGCAGAGCTTCTTGGTAGTTTTGAGCACTTCTTCCGTCGCTTAGACGTTCGTCGAGGCATCGAATGCCCATCCCATGACAAGGAGATCTTAACGAAAATCTGCGGCGAGTTTTTGCATGTACTCGCCCTCGCGCAGAAGATCGTTGGCGGTCCAGTATCAGCTCAAGGTATTTTTACTCTTCTTCTGAGTAACTCAACCTGATCCCGCCTTAATTTGAGGACCTGGTCACCGCTTCCTCCGCGTTCATCGAAAATTCAGTAACTTCCGAGAAGCCTTGTTTGAGAACGAGGACATCAAAGCAGCAATCCGCCGTCTCCATGATTTAACAGAAGTGGAACTTCACATGACGGCAATCCAAACACTTGCTCTGACGGCGCATTCCGTTGTCCAAACCCAAGCGATTTCAGCTCGCACCGAAGAGTTACAAACGACAACTCGAAGGATTCTGACCAGATGTGGGTTGTAACTTCACAATGTTTTATGGCTCCTTCACATTCTACAGCAACGGAGTCGAATGACGCTTTACACCGCCTTCAAAGCACAGGAACTGAGACTCTTGTGACCTCTCGTGAAATCCGAGACACAACTCGAGCTCTCCTAGTCGAATGTGAGTTTGCACGTTCATAAATCCCGTAGTGCTTCAAATTCTCATACGGGATATCAGTTTTGAACAGAACAACGCTTCCCCGTGACAAGCAGATCAGATCTCAGGCCATCGCATTCGCTCAATCAATCATCCGTGTCTTCTCCGAATACATTGAAGGCGATAAAGAAAAGGCAATCTTTGTCCTGTACTGCGTTCTATTTGCACTTTTATTCCCCGGACCTCTCTCTTCGACCGATAGGCTTCGACTGGTGCCTCTCGTGGCATTGCCAATTCTGGTCATTCCTCGAATATTATCTCTGCACGACACGATCGATTTCATCGATGTGACCGGTGCACGAAGAAAAGTTCTCATACATATGTGGAGAGACCCGAAGGTACGAACTTACACAATATTAATAACCTAGTCGCTGGACGTTCGTACTAACTGAGAGTATTCAAGGCCTTCCTGGGAGAGCTACACGCGTTCTTCGAAAACAACGAGCAAGTTCTGAGACTCATCGCCTCTGATCAATATAGGATTCAAGACTCTGAACACACTGTTTACGAGCCCGGTAAATCCCGCGTTCGATCTGGAACAACGCTGTATATGGCTGCGGTTCTGTACCGATCACGTCTTTTGCGGATCCGCTGTCCGTGGTGTCTCACTGCAATCTCGGATTCGGTGCCATGGGATCGGCTATCTTTTGACTGGTGAGTTTTCTCCCAGTCGCCCAGACAATTCGGATGAAAACCCGAATCGATTCATCTATGATAGTTCTAGTTGTGGCAGAAGATTCTCAGCTTCGACTTCAAATATGAGCATTCCGCAGGACGGAATGCTCCTGGCTGGGGAGGACGAGGCATCCGACCCAGTAAACCCGGCTGTGCATCACAGAAGAAAACAACTCGATGTCAAACACGGGACGACGTCTGACTTGGGTTCCTCTCCATTATCATCACATTCTAGTCCCACTTCTGAAGAACACCCTTCTCACAAGAACACTGAAACTCTCCGCACCACTTCAGTCCCCAGACATACGGCATTCAAATTCCTACATTTGATGCTCATGTCGATAGCAGAACAACAACACAAAGGAATATCCTCATATCAACCTGCCAGCCCAGATTCTCTCTCTCTGGAAGCCCTCAGCACGCTTGTGAAGCTCTGGGGTGATCCGAGAGCTTCTCGCACGCGCGATGGATTTAACTACATACCCACTCCCGATACCGTTATGCAACTTCTCCAAGTCTTGGACTCTCCAGCCGCGCGCCAAGCCGCAATTGACTTACAAGGTTCAAATGCGCAAGATTTTCTGGACGGTGTGCAGAATGTCAGATCTCCCCGGTTTGGAGATCACTGTAAAGTGGCTGATATCTTAAGGGCAGGTGCTAGATTTCAAAGCTTTCCCGACAGCGAAAGCTGCAATCACGGCGCGTCGCCTGATTCTCCGCCTCTCGGAATCTACCACATCGCTCCCAAGCGCACTCTTCATCACTGAAACATATGCCATTGACCACCGCCCGCTCTTTAGCGGAGGTTTTGCTGAGATATATCGGGCAACAACACCACAAGGACAGCATGTAGCACTGAAGCGTATACGAATTCAGTGTTTCACCCCTGAGAATCGTGTAAATTTTTTGTCTTTATATGCAAAACATCATAATTGATTTCCTCGTTGCAGCATTTCATGCGGGAAGCGATTGTATTACATTCGCTCCAGCATCCCTTGGTACTTCCATTCCTCGGAGTCGTTTCTGATGCCTTCCCGTCCTCTCTATGCATGGTGTCTCCGTGGATGGCCCATGGCAACATCGTGATCCATATACTTCGCCTGGCACATCATGGACAGGAATGCAACAGACTAGAACTAGTGAGCTCCACTCCATTTTTGTGGTTTGAAACCCTTTGATTCCTAGCTTGTCCTTCAGATGACAGAGATTGCGCAAGCGGTAGAGTACCTACATTCGATGAACGTCGTGCACGGCGATTTGAAAGGTGCAAACATTATGATCACCGACGATGGACATGCCTGTCTTTGTGATTTCGGATTGGCTGATTTTTTTCACCCTGATATCACTGATGAATTAGACATTGAGGACGAGCACAAGACAGGCAAAGCGATGGGCAGTGTGCAATGGCTGGCTCCTGAATTACTGAATCCACAGCGGTTTGGATTTCAATACGTCCAAAGGACACAGGCTACAGATATTTACGCGTTCGCTTGTGTTTGTATCGAGGTAGGCTCGTAGTCTGTTCAATTTCATTCGACAATTTTAAAAACTAATACTAAACTTCTATACATAGTTGGAAACTTGTGCACCCCCCTTTCCGCATCATCCAGACAGTATGGTATTCCTGGACGTAGTTGAGGGTGTGCAACCCAAACGACCAGAAACTATGTCAGATGTGGTATGGAATATGGTTGATGCGAGTTGGGCAGGGAATCCGAGGCAGCGCCCCACTGCGCGGCATATTTCACGTTTGTTGAAAGGACTAAATGAGGGCCATATAGACAAACTGTAGACCATTTGGACCGCCATAGTAGACGTCCCCCGCGTTACGAATCTCTAGTCTTTCAACTATAAATACATTATTTTAATTCCCGAACAAACTGAGCTGCTTTTCTTTATCCGTGTTTTGTCTATACATATCCAGGCGGCGACCCTCGCATACTCCGCTCCGAACGCGCCCCTGTCTCAAACGCACGGACACGTTCCAGTAAAAAAGACACCTGTGCTCTTGCCACTCGAAGCTGCGCTTCCGCATCCGTATCGCCCACGCCCAAGCTCCACGCCACAGCATCCCTCCCACTTAAAACGCCAAATAGCCGACTCGCACGCCGTGGTGAATCTACGGTTGGTCTCTCCGCGAAAGCCCGGCTCCGTGGCTCCCCCTCTATCTCTCTCGGCCGTTTATGATTCGTTCTCGCCGTTGCACTGTGAGCGTCGAGGGAAAACGGTGAGGATGCTGTTTGTTGTTTTTGATGCTGACGCCGTCGGATGAGAAGCAGTATAGTTCCTGTCAGCAGGAGTACTGGTACCAAAACACCGAGTATAATCCCCGCAAGCGCACCCGAAGATAATTCGAGGCTAATTGGATTCATTGCATTTGAGCCCCTCTCCACACTCAAGAGAAGGATTGAACTCACTGCTGCTCTGCTGCTGAAACGGTTGCATCCGGTATTTGTACAGGGCTCGGAGACGCCTTGGTCTGTGTTGAACTGTTCGGCTGGGATTCAGTAGACCAAGCAACTGCAGGCGCCAAGGACATTGTTGAAGACATTGTAACGATGGTCGTCGTATTTATTGTCGTCGTCGGCGCTGCGCTTGAAGTTGAACTTGAAACAATGCTTCTAGAACTCGAAGCGCGCCCGTCTCCTGCCAGCGCAAGCCGGTTTGGACAACCCCCGTCGCCGTTCAAGAAGCGCCCGCTCTGATAATACAGACTCTGAGCAAGTGCTCCTTCAGAGTTGAACACCATACACTCACCGAAATGTCATAGAGGCATCTATTGAAACTATAGATGCAACGCTGCTCATCAGCGTCTGTTGAAATATTAATGACACTGATTGAATCCTGCAACCAATCTCCATCGAGATCAATGTCCTTGCAGACGAATGCGCCGTACGCGGTTCTTCCACTCTCCCCGTTCAGTCCGCCCGTGCTCCCAGTGCCTCCACGGTCGCCTTTGTGGCTACTGGGTTTACTGGGCCGATGGTGGATGTGCGTCTGAAGATTTTCTTCCTTATTCTGCTGGTTGTCATCGATGATTAAGCCCTCGTTACAATTCTTGACCAGTGGTCGAATATGCATGGCTTGCGGAGAGGAGGATAAGCGAGCCTTGCACGTCGACGGGCAGTAAGGTAGTAAAGGTGTTGTATTGCTTTTCGGCCGTATATAACGTCGGAAGGAGAACTTGTTCGTCCTGGTGTTGATCGAACTTCCCTGTTGAAAAGCAGTCCCAGAATTCAGTCTTCGACAAATCTCGCATATAGAGGCGTTGATCAGAGCGACGGGCGTTGGAGAAGCAGTGAGTCTTGACATAGAGGGAACATATCGAGGCTGGATGGAACGGAGAGAGATTCCAACACCGGTAACCCCGTAGGTTGCAATGAGTCTATTCTACTTTCTGTGGTGCCGAGGGAATGAAAAGGACCTTTGATTCTGGCGCCAGAATTGTGCCAGAATGTTTCGTTTTGGCCGCGCCGCTAATCCTTTTCTTTCGCTGATTGCTTCACACAGGGATCATAAATGGGAGAAACAACAGTTTATATAGGTATATAGAACATGTACTACGATACCAACCTACCCTCTAATAACCCTACATCCCCCCCGCCGTCAAAGCGCGTGACATCGACAAGCACGAAACATCAGAACATGGCGAAGCGTCAAGGTGGCGCAACCCCGAGGTGTGCTTGTTGAGAGCACTGCACACCGGAAGAAAGACTGCGATAATCACCTTAGAGCTGAATTCACAGATAGAGAAATGAAGACACACCTGGGACATTCACACTTCCCACCCAAGTCTACCACCATACCCCGGCGACCAAGCGATGAAACGGCGTTGACAATGCGTATAGCCTGCAAAGAATATAAAATAATCAGTGGTCCAACGAAAAGCGGCCGAGACAGGCGCGACTTGACGGTCCGCGAGAAATTGAGGGGTTGCAGAGACGTTGACTTGAGGAGATTTGAGGAGGAGAGAAACAGCGACGAAGCCCTTGAGACCCAGATTGGTTGCTTGAAAACTTGTAAACATTCCATTGACGGCTTGACGACGCTTGCGCATGCTTGAAGATCTTGAGTGTATACCAGCAACGAGTCGGAACCAAGAGGAGAGAGTCAGAGGAACTTGAGTGAGGCGGCAAGAGTATATGGGGTGGAAAGTACTGTGGTTGAGGATTTGACGGCGTACAGAACGTTGGCGAAGACGTTGAGGGATGCGGGAAGGGGGAAGATGGTGGGAGGAAGCAAGGAGTGAGCGACGTGGCAACGGGTGTTGATCAACATCTGCTGTCAAACAGCACGTGTCTGTCGGAGTTTGAATGACTTGGCAAATTTTCAGGACACGGCAAGAATGAATCTCGGATAATCCACCTTATTCCGCGTTTGCCGTGCTTGAGACGGAGAGTAACGCGGCATGTAGCCGTCCTGGAGTCCTCCGAAGACGGCTGATGCCGATTTGAAGGCCATCAATACAGCCGACATTCTGACAGCGGCTGGTGCAGCTGGCATTGCTGGCAACAATCTGGCGCCAGTGATGCCAGCTCCCGCCAGCTTGCCAGTTCCCGCCAACTGAATTACATTTTCCTGATGGAGTCTAAGAGCAACCTCAAACTCATTATTCTTCGAATAAACCAGCGTTCTCCGCCGACTCCCAACGATTTCCACCAGAATTCAGTGCGGATATCCGTGTGGGTCAGTGGGTAACAGCGAAGATCAACGGCCGTCGCTGCCATCGGAAATATCGTTTTTTTCGGAGTGTGAGGTTCTCCGGGCTTTTGATGCAAGGCCTGCTTCATCAGTGTTGAGAGCCTGCGATAATCTAAAGGTCCTTTTATTCCTTCTCATCGTGAAACATTTGCTAATATGAGTAGTGCCTGAAAATCAACGCCAAGACAACCTTCAAACGTTGCTCTGGATGTCGAACTTGCTACTATTGCTCGCGTGCCTGTCAGACATCGGAAATGGTCATCGCCTAGTTTGTGAATCGTACGGGACCCTTACGCTGAGTAAGTCCTCGTCTCATTATATTTCTAAATCAATTTTGTACCCGCGCGTTCGCAGGCGAAAGAAACGTCAACGCGTTCACCACCCGGCAGAGGTCGTTTTTACGAGCCTTGGTGGACACTGCGTACGCTCGAAACAGACGCGCAATATTTATGCAACATGCAGTCAGCATAAACAACGGTCACCCGACATACGTCGTGTATAACTATGCGGCAGGTGCCGTGAAGATCAGGTTCAAGTCGACTATTGGGCTTCCGCAACTCGATGGACCGGAGTGGAAGGATTTGATGTTACGTGCGTCGATGAGTGAGGGGAAAATAAAGCTGGATGTCGTGGAAACTCTGGATCCAAACGGCGTACGTTATACTGTGCTTCCGCTGCGCAGTGCTAGCGGTATCGTAGAGGAGGAGTTGAGGCGAATTGCTGGTGAATTTCGGCTCACCAAGGAGCATTGGGAGACTGAGGAGTCAAAACTCGTGAACAGGATTCAGGGACTAATCACATTGACAGAGGATCCAGATTTTTTAAAATCTCACTAGTACTACAGAATGAATTTGCATTGAAAATATGCGAATATTTCGAACTGTATCTCTGCATTTCGCTGGCCATTATTGGTCTGAACACGGCGATCCAACGGCGATCAACGTTTTCACCGCACGTGCTGACACAGCAACGCCCCTTTGTTTCCTCCTTTTCCTCTTCCACTGCGTCGCTTTTCCTCTCTAGACAAACAGATCGCTCGTACGTGCCCAGAGATTACCAGTTGACTCCATATCCCTCAACCATACGCAGGTCTGACACCATGACCACCACGATACCGACTCGGAAACTGCCGCCAGACGTCATTTGGGAGATTCTCTCGCATCTCGCAGCACCTCAGGCCGGGACGGGAACGGACGTCGAAAGCTACACAGAGAATCCTCACCCCGTCCCCTGGGAGCTCGCTCTCATTGATCGTGCGTGGCGCGAATGCGCACTGCAATCCCGGGGTCTTTGGACGAAAATCCATGTTGGGTACTACCGATACACTGCGGATGCGCTGGTTCGCCTCGAGGTTCAGCTCCGGAGATGCGGCACAAACCTGCTCGACGTCACTCTTGCTAATGACAAGCTGTTCAAGGTTCTGCAGGATTCCCCCGCCCTTCTTGCGTCCTGTTGTCGATGGGAGACGCTTCGGTTGCTCCTCGAGGATTCATATTCTACCGTGGAGTTTGATTTCACGGAAGGCAATTTCGAGTCCTTGCGCAGGCTTGAAATTTTCTGCACATTCGCATCCGACAGTGCGGAAGATATCCCCGAATTCCCTGACATCTCGAACACGCCTAACCTATCCGAACTCATCCTCACCGACTCGGAGTTTGAATGCATTTCGCCCAACGTGACGCTTGATTGGGAGCAAATCACCCATCTTCGCGTGTTCTTTGATTCTCCGGATGCCTTCTACGACACGGCCCCCACGGCGAGCAACCTAGTCGAACTGGCGCTTCACATTCACCTCCCCGACAACGACGACACCACCGCCTCGGCCGTAGCGGTATTTCCGCGTCTGAAGCGTCTCTATGTCCACGAAGCAGACTGGCTCAACTTCCTCCGCGCACCAGCGCTCCGCGAGCTCACCTGCCGCGCCTCACGCCTCCGCCCACTGATCTACTTTACCTTCCGCAGCAAAATAATGGGTTTGCTTCGAACGCTGATCTTGACGGGATTCGACGACTCGCGTGAAGCGCTGTCGAAGTTGATGGATGTGTTTAGCGGGCTGACGAAGCTTGCGGTTATGGACTGCAGGTTTCCTGGCTCGGAGCCGGCGTGGGAGACGCCGTTTTATTTGTTCAGCGGGCTTAACGCCGTCCCCAACAACATTGGAGTGCGTCCTTGCCCACAGTTGGAGGCATTTGTGTATTCCTGCTTCGTGGCGCCGAGCGAAGATATGGAGGCATTTTTTGAGATGGTGAAGACGAGGATTTGTTCTGCTGAGAGGAAGGAGGGGGAGGAGGGGGAGAGGTGTCTCCGCTATGTGCGGTATTTTTGGGGGATTAATCCGTACCCGGAACGGAGCTCGTATGAGGAGGAAGTGAGAGATCTTCGTGCGGGTGGGTTGGATATTGAGCTGACACAGAGTGGGCTGGATGCGTTTGATGAAATTACGCGGGGATGGTTGGGGGATCGGGAGGAAGAGGAGGGCGCAGACGAGGACGAGAAGGAAGGGTATGGTGAAGAGGAAGACGTCGACTCGGAGGAGGAGGAGGAGGAAGAAAGGTGCGTCGATCCAATGATATTGATCTTTTCTCATGAGTTTGGCGCTGACAAATGCCCTTGTTGAAGTGATTAAACAAATCTCTGCGAAGTCAACATCGAAGTCGGAGATTGTAATCTCTCTGATAGTTTCGATACAACTACTTCGGGTGTCGTCGTTGATATTCTATACTGAACACTGCGTTTTAATGTTGACAATCTGAGTCCCCAATGTCAACACACAACCTGCAGACGACCCGCCTAAAGAACAGTGTAATACAACATTGAAGGTGTGGGGAAAGTTACACCGAGACTATTTTCAACAAGGCTTGAAGTCCGCATTACAAGATCAAAGTTGAAACACACCCCTCTAACGTCTCGCATCTTCAACCCTTACCTGCCGGAAGCCCAACCATCAACCGTGCCACTGCCGCCTGTATATCGCTGGGTGGTAATATCTTCCAGTCCGCAACAATTTCCGGCGAGGTATACGGCAAAGGCTGATTCCGATTCAATTCAATCAACACACTTCCTACATAGAAAGAAAAAAATAACGAAAAGACGTACGGGGAACGGCACATCGCTGGGGAATTCTGTAGGTCGTATATTCGGGTTGAATTTGTCATCAACGTCGATACATTCTGCCTGGAAATTCGGCGCAATGGGAGGTTGAACGAGGAGCTGATTGATTTCGCTTGACAGCGGTCCGACGCGAATTTCGGTTCCTGGATCGAGCGTTGCTTGGAGAGAGATGTAGGCTTGTCTGGCTTGATCGAGTTGTTGGGCTACACCACAGTCTCTGGAGTCGCCTCGGAGTAATTCTGGGATGACGAACTACAACCACGGTGTCAGAATTATTGGACTCCTACAGCAACAACAACTTTAAGAGCGGGATTATAAGCTCACCTTGGGACTTTCTCGCCATTTGTCAGAGTCGACAGCGAATATTGCACATATTGCAGCTGTTGTGCCGGGATTGAATAATTTGTTGTTGTTCGCAAAGCCGAATGCCCTGGAAGCATTTATAGTTCAGTATGAGAAGAAAAGGAAGATTAAACGAAATCCTACAGCGTAAGATCGTCTGTGATGTACAAACCCGAGCCCAACTCAGCGTCCGCTCCGGAAGAGCCATCATTATTCTTTCGAGATGAGAAAAAGTTGACGAGGACGGTGAGGCCGGGGAAGTCGTATGTCGAGGTCGTTGGTGGTGGTTTCAGAACGGCGCCTTTCTCTTTCCAAAATTGAGCGGTTCGCTGAATTGCATAAATAAATAAAATAATACTGGAGTTGGCGCGGAGAGAAAAACTGGAAACGAGAACTTACGTTGTTGGTTCCATGGAACCCGACGAATTCGCGAACGGGGGCTCGATAGAAGAGCTTGGTAATATATCGTTTGAACTGTGTCCATCCCCGCTTCAATGCACTTTGTCCACCTCGGATCTGAACTTCACTGCCAGTCGCTGGTCCACCGCTTTGATTTCCTCCTACACTTGGACTGGGAGACGAGAGCAATGGGCTCGACGATCTCGAGGGAAGGGCGACGGTGGAACTAGGAAATTTGAGCTCGTGGCACTGACGCTGCTCGTTAGGGACTCGGAGCTCGATACAGAGCGACTTGTGAACCCAGATGCCGAGGAGGAGGAGAATGAAGAGAGCGTTGTGCGTGATTTCAGCGAAGAAGTCGGCACGCTCGAGCTTGTGGATGCGCTGATGCTCGCGGAGCGAGAGAACGAATCGCTGATGCTGGCTGACTTTGAGACGGAATTACTGCCACGGCTGGTGCTGGCAGAGGCAGATAACGATGTAATGATACTGTGGGTGGAAGATATCGATGCCGATACTGACGCTTTCGCACTGCTCAATGTCGATATTGAAGCCGACACGCTAGACATTGGGGATGAGCTGATGCTGGCGGAGCGAGACAGAGATTTGCTGATGGTTGCGGAATTCGAGGCGCTGATTGAGGTAGATCTGGATGTAGATGTACTGATACTGCCCGTGGAAGATATCGATGCGGATGCTGATATTGAGAGTGACCCAGATGTACTCATACTACTTGATCTTGATGTCGATGAAGAAGAAGTCGTCTTCGACGCCGATACGGGTGGAACGAAGGGGCGGATGGGACACTGTTGAATGGGTGGTGTTAGTGAACGACCCGTGGTGTGTCGAGAATAAATGGGGGTGTGGACTTACTGCATCGTCTCGGACGGGCGGAGAGGGTGGCGGCGGCGGAGGGGGTGGGGGAGGAGGGAGGAGGAGGAGGAGGAGGAGGTGGTGGTGGTGGTGGAGAAGGTGGATTAGATGGCGGAGGAGGCGGGCGGAGGGGGAGAGCGGAGGCGGCGGTAGTGGGGGAGGAGAAGGTGGATCAGATGGCGGAGGGGAGGCGATGGAGGAGGAGGCGGAGGCGGTCCGACGACTGGACCAGAAGATGAAGACACACTCGCCGAAGACGTAGTTGTTCTCGACTCGACGAGGAAGTGATGGAACGGGAGGTGATCGGGAGGAGGAGGTGGGCGAGGGGTAGGTGGCACGACAACTGGGACAGAAGATGAAGACACGCTCGCCGAATACGTCGTCCTCGAAATTGAAGACGATATGATCGAGCGGGAGGTGATCAGTATGCTCGACGACGACGAGATCTTTTCTCTGCTACTTGTCGTTGTCGAAGTCTGAGAAGTAATGGCTGCTGAGGATCGACCCTCCACCGAGGTGTTTGGGGGGATCGACGATGACGACGAGATATTCCCTCCACTGCTGGTAGTTGTCGAAATCGAGGGAGTACTCGTTATCGGGGACCGACCCTCACCCGACGTGTTCGATTCGCCTGGGGACCCTGTTGTCCTGGAAGTAGAGGTGGGGGGAACGCACGAATCGGGGATGGGAATGACGACTAGGCTTGTTAGGTTTGGTGTTGGGTTGCAGGGATCTTCGGTTTGGGATGTGGTGGAAGCTGGAGGTCCGTCGGTTTTCGACGTTGTCGTGTCAGGAACGTCGGTGATGACTGGGGTCCATGATATCGTGGTTATGGCGCGGGCAGAAAGCGCTGAGTCGCGGTTGATTGTAAGGATTGGGAAGGACATTATCTGGGATGGATGGTCAGCAAACTATAGGATAGTTTGGAAGGTTGCGAGACATACCGTGGGTAGAGTGAAAAGGAGAATGAGGACGGCCGGTCAACCTATTGGGCATATTCGATATTCGACGTGCAACGAGGGGAATTGGTGAGCCAAGACGACCCGGAGATCGAGAACGAAGAGCACGAAGAGGGGAAGAAATTCGAAAGAAAGGGAATCCCCTGCCCCGCAGGAGGGATGGAAGGACTCGTCAAGAGTTGTTGGGTGTGAAGCAAAAACGGAGGGCGAAGGTTTTCCGATATATAGATTATAGTAAAGCGGATGTAGATTACCCGTGAAAGAAGATCTGCCAGGGGCTAAATTTGTAGAGAATTGCAACGATGAGAAAAGAATACACGTACGTACTAGGTATTAGCGCTGTACGGGGTTGCATCGAATCTTTGAGGGTATTTCAGTTGGAAGGAGAGCGGGCTAAATGGATCCATAGACGCACTAGTTTGAACGCAATTTGTACAGTACTTGTAAGATACTTGAATTCGTTAAGTTTATGATTTTCGGTACAACGGCGCAAGAGGCGCCCCATCTCGTTATTCCAGAAATGTTGCAGATTGGCATGTGGTGCTGAATCTACGACTCAATTGCCCGTGTACTCGGCGCTCGAAAGAAGCCTGACAGGATGAATGAACTGAGGGTTAGAATATGTTCCGAAGCTTGACAACGCACCGCGTTTGTTGATAAATGACGAGTCGAAAGCTTAAGCACAGATTGGGTGTTCAGAAAAAAATTGGTGAAATATACTATATATTCGAAGGCATCCTACAATTCAGATGCTTTGGTGGACGCTGGAGAGCTCAGTGAATGCGAGCCATTACAGTAAAGCGGACCCCGTTGGCACTGGGAAAGGCACGGAGAGTAATAGACAGGTCAGAATCAAGATACAAGATTGGATCTTTTGCAGCGTGTTTACAATCATCCCAGGGACGACGATTGAGCACAGAAAAGGGATCGTCGTGGTGGTGGCTGGGAAGGAAGAGATGTCCGGGAACCGGCAACGCATCACCGGCGTGACAGAATAGTGACATCGTGACAAACAACTTCGGTGCCATCAACGGTGAGCACGATGTCTTTGCGCGTCGTCGTGAGTCATCTTTGTCCCTTCGACACCCGCTCTACTTTCAAGAAGCTCAAACCATGGCTCCGAGTCCCGCTGAGGCTCTACGCTCCGACTCCCTGGACGTCGATGATTTTGAAGCCCCTCAGACAACGTCGCCCTCATGTTGCGGTTATCACCGCGACTTCGCCCTCCACGATGGATCATTATGCTCTCCTCGCAGCCACAACACCCCTGTAGCTGTGGAATTCACACACCTTCTACCAACACTGCTGTGGAATCTTGGATTTCTGCGGTCCTAGTCGTCCAGTGTGCGTACCCCAGCTTCCCTCGTCGGCTCTCCTCTATAACTGACTACAGTACCCACTACAGCCCTCCGTGTTCCGTCGCGTCCGGTACTCGTCGCTTATGCTATGTGTTAGCGCTCGAGGTCCGTTTCCACGCCTCATATCCTTTCTCGATGTTGACGAACAGTGCCGCTACTCAGCTCTTTCTCTCTCCATGCTGCTATTCACTCGCCGCCGCGTGCCTTGCCGCAGTCGTTCCTGGAGTACCACCGCTCCAACGCATTTGGGTCTCGATTCGACGAAGACAGTGAAAACGCTCCGGGGTACTATACGCTGCTTTTACCTGCGGGCGGAGCTGGTCTTGAATCGTTTTCGGCGGCTCAGAAACGATTCAAACCAATAACACGGTACGTCATCCACTTCTTCCCCTCCCCTCCCTTCTTCCTTTCTCTCTTTCCTTCGCCTCGTCTTTCCGGTATCTTATCTCGAGCTCACGACCTTGTAGCAAGAACACCATGCATCGTCCTCAATACCTCGGTCCCTGCATCCGTACGCTTCCACCTCTCCCTCGCACACAGCACTCTCCGCACATCCGACATGCACAACTCTCCACGGTTAAC
>JAWWNJ010000435.1:0-25422 GCA_037176885.1 Favolaschia claudopus
GAAAGCAGCGGGTATCGGCAACAGATGACAGACGCTGATCTTGATGCGCTTGTCACCGAATTCAAACAGACCAAACGAGCCTCGGGACGGAGATATATGGTGGCTGCATTACGGAATAAAGGTTTGCGAGTGCAGAAGAAACGAGTCCGCAAGTCCCTTGCACGAGTAGACACGCTTGGTCAGATGCTTCGGAAGAAGAACATTCGGCGTCGAAAATACTCCGTCCCCAGACCTAACCACCTCTGGCACTGTGACGGGCACCATAAACTCATCTCATGGGGTTCTGTCATTCATGGTTTTGTGGATGGTTACTGCCGAACGGTTTGCTTTCACTACGCAGATCATGTAATGCGACAAATTCCTGCCTCTTCTAGATAACGGGGTTGAAGATCAGTACCAACAACCGTGCAAGCACCGGCTTGGAGGTGTTCAAGGAGGCCCTTGCAAAATATGGCACACCGTCCAGGGTACGCGGTGATCGCGGAGGCGAAAATGTCAAGGTCTCGCTTTGGATGATCTTACACCGTGCACCCAACCGCACCTCGTTCATGTGGGGATCGTAAGCTCTTCCTTGTACTCTTTATCTAATTAATGAGCAGTTAATTCGGTTCAAAGCTCAACTCATAACACACGAATTGAGAGGTTATGGGTCGAAGTCGGGACCCAGTTTGCTCGGCAATGGCGGGCATTCTTCATTCGCCTCGGAGATCTACATCGGCTTGACCGGACAAATCCTGGACACCTCTGGCTTCTACATATTCTTTTTCTGGACAGCCCTAACGAAGACTGTCGTGTTTTTCAAGAACAGTGGAATTCGCACCCAATTTCTGGACGACAGGGCAATGACATGAGTCCCAAGGTTTGGACTTCATGATTTGTTCTCAGTACCTTTCTTCTGACCGCTACCCAGGACATGCGTCTCACTGGCCAATTGACGGAAGGGGTGTATGACGATCCTCTGAAGGGGGTACATCCGGAAACAATTGAACGTTACTATGGTGTGGAGGGTCCGGAGTCTGTTCGTCGCGCAGGACAGACAGGAGCTGGGCACGCTGAGGATGAGGACGACAGTGAGTGGGAGGACAACACCAAAGATCTGCGGAACGCCGTGGAAGATGATCTAGCTCACAACATCAGACACCCGCCAGTCAAGGTTCCGCGCCACAGAAATCCATTCAGGCTACCAACCACAGAGGATGCTTTTCTAGCAGCCTTTCAAGATGTTCGCCAGCGTGGTATCACTCCCGCTGGTTACAGAGTACTTCAAGATCAATGGGACGATGGCACATATCGTCTATGAAGACAGTCGTTCAAACGTACATAAAGTCTTGTTTTTGTTCGGGGGTCACACTGAGGAGCGACATCCATGTGATGAGGGCGTCCCGTTTTGGGGTTTCCATCCAAATCAGGAAGTAGCGCCGAGGCGTGCAACATTCAATGAACCTATTCTTCCCGTTTTCTGACTCCCATCATGTCCTGAGAGAATTGGGTATGAGTCTTGAGTCAGAACTGCACCGAACTCAATCTCGTAGGAAGATCGCAGGGAGCTCACTGTGACCACGGACGAAGTTCCTAATTGAGAGCCTATCTCCAAAACGGGAAGCCATCATTGATGGATGTCGCTCCTCAGCCGAGGGGTGTAACAAATCCAAGCCTAGATTAATCCGGGCACTAGAGGCAAAGAGCTCATCGTTACCCTTCCCCGTGATATCTGGCTGCCCCGGGCGGTACTTTTGTCCAAGGTCTGGACGTGATGGTGCGGCGTTTGGTAGCTGAAGAGGCATACTTGGGGCCAAGGGAGGACGTGGATGATGTTAGGGACAATGACTCTACAGCTAATTCGGAAGAATACAATTGATTGTTTTTCTCATTCTACCTTGAAACACGCTAATCGATTGGCAATGCACGGCAGTGCTTAGATGGTCTGAAGGACATCTTGAGGCTAAGACTTGAGCGCACGCCGGCATGACAGTCTTGGATCCGGAAGCCGACCACCGGACCGCACAACCGCATTGAGGCAGACCATCATTAGGGTTAAGCACTGCCATCCTGGAGCAGCGCCGAACGCCGGCCGAAAGTTTTCTTGCTGGTCAAAACTTTTATTTCATACCCGGCGAAGAAAAAAATCTACCTTGAGGATTTCTGAGGGCAACCTCCCAAAAAATATCTCCGCTCATCCTCTCTTCTTGCCATGCGCTAAAGAAAAACCCCCTCTACCGAGAAAAGAAGTGGGATCCGCCATAAAAATATCTCCCTGTGCGGAGAAAAGAGGTGCGACCCAACAAAAATGTACTGGTAGTACACAAGAAAACTACCTTGCTACTGAAAGTTTCTCACATACAGTTGCGGCAAGATCAAATTACTTACCAAATAAGGAAATTCTCATCAGAACTGCCCGACCGCACAGAAAACCATCCATACGTAGGCTGGAATGGCACAAAAGGCCTGGACTCCTTTGATTGAATACATCTAGGCACAAAAAATAACCAAATTCATCATACTTCCAACTGATTTTGGCCGCACTTTGATACACAAACTTGGCGGCTATCCAGCCAACATCAATGCAAAGACACAAATTTTTCTACACCAGGCGTACAAGATGGAGCCTCTAAGTATTTCTGTCCGCTTACCGCAGGAAACAACCATTCATCTGGGTGCAAAAGGAGGGGATTGATGAGAATTTCCATATTTGGTAAGTAATTTGATTTTGCCGCAACTGTATCATACATTTTCTGTGGTTTTGGCAAAAACTAAGAAAATACCCCGATTTGATTAAAACGACACATTGACCGCCATTGACATAGTTCGACGGCAAAAAATCAGATCATTGGTTTGAGGCCGGTATAAGTAAAATGAGGTCCGTCGGCGAGATGAAAGATATCTGAACATTACCTGAATATTTTCCGTTTGTTTCACGTCTATAGATGACACAAGAAATAAAGCTTTGTATCTTTCGATACTGAGTGGAGTTCGAATGTCATCGGACATCATCGGCCTTTCGAACGTGCCAGCTCACTTCCTCACCACTTTGCCTCACTTTCAATTTGGCTGCGTCCGGCGCGATCCAAAGCTCTACCCTCGTCTTTTTGGCTGTTCTGCTTTCAGCTAGCCACTTTAGGCTCGGACTCCTAGTTTTGTTTTGCTCCCGGTGGGCTGACTTAGACTACGTCAACTCGAGAATCCAAAATGTACTGTCAGCTGGAGTTCCTGGGCCTAGGTCTGGGTGTGCGATATAGAAGGGGCGGCTGGTGTTTTTGTCGAGGTGTCAACACACCCGAATTTGACTCTCATTCTCTCTCAGAATCTCTCGTCATTGCTCACTGTGCCATATGTACTGACTGCACTTCTTATTCATCTGCACTCCTGCCACGGAAGTACCATCCAACACTCGCAAGCGCTCCCGCCTCGAGACCCAGATAACCGACCACTGTCCCCTAGCCCGCCACCATGCCCAAATGTGGGTTCCGCTCCATCATCATTCAACTCGCACACGTATGTAGGGTGCTCACACTCCCCTCGCTCGGTGTACTTACAGCACGCACACCACTGCCATGCATGGCATGGCAGTTGCGAATACGCAACCTGCCCTCCCTACATTGTAGCTTGGTTGTAACAGGCTGTGTGGTCAATTGAGCCGTCCTCGAGTGCGACTACACAACATTTTGATTCAAACATCTTCTGCCCACAAACAACTGCACATCTCAAACCTGGTAAGCCAAAAACAGAACAACAAAAATGGGGAAGTAGTGGCGTAAGACTACAGTCGGGAGACACATCAGACGAGAAAGGAGCTTGTTGATTAGCGCTGTGTTGGAATCAAGCCCTGTGAGAAATGTGACATTGAAACAGCCCCCCGCGTTAAATAACAAGAGTGCCTTGTTATAACTGGCTATAACACTGGTATAACCTGGCTGTAACCAGGCTGTAATCTGGTTATATTGGCTGTAAGTACTCATCTTGGGGGTATCTCCGACTTTCGATTTTTGCGACATACATACATTACCTGCACATACTGTATTGAACGGCTACATACACCATTACAACGCATTAGTCGGGCTTGCTCTTAGTGCTGGCAAAGGCGGGCCGTAACCAGGCGGTAACGCAACCGACGGGCCCGATCAATCCCTCCCAATGACATTTGATCATTCGCACGTTGGCTTCTGGTTCACACGGTACTAAGTATCAACAAGTTACAAAATACTCCGTGTTTTCGTCCTTTATGCCTTTCCTTGACTGCGTCCTAATATCTGTCTACTGCTGCAAGCCCGAGCGGCTTGGTGTGAGCAACCATGGTCTTGAGAAGTCTGCCCCGTCACTTCCAAAGCTCGCCAAAGGACACTGTCCCCACTGCCCTGCTCCTGCTCGCGCATCGGATAGAGCGGTTTCATCATAGTCAAAGGAAGAGCTCGGTGTGTCTAGACCTCTTTTATATGCACCTGGGATTGATTTCATAAAGCTGGGTTGATGTCGGCTGTAGAAAGTCCCCCATTGCGCAAATTAAGCAGAAAAAAGATGTACGACGTTGCCGTCGATCCGCGTCTCATTAAGAAGGTTATGTCAAACTCGATTTTACGGAAATGCACCTCATTCTTTCTTCAGACCACAATGGACATTGTCCAAGCTTACGAATTGCTTCACTCAAAAGGGCTGCTAGGGCTCCCCCTCTCTGATGAATCTACATGCCGAATGGATCAGCGCCTCGCGGAACTGAACGCTAAACCGGTGACGCTTCTCGTATGAACTGTCCGTCCAATTTGGAAATCCTTCTACTTCAACTTGATGAACCGATTTTAACCATTCTTTTAGGCCCTGTTCAGGATCCCGAATTAAAATACCAATTGCGAATTCTGCCCGCCAAAACGTCCAAATCCGGATTCGTACCAAATTATCTCATAGTTAGACGGAAAAAGTGTTCGGTAGCACGTCTAACTAGTTGTCATTGAGTTGTCACGCAGCGACCTAAAGTGAGCCTCGCGCGAAACCGAGCGAAAGCGGCGAAGATCGCACGACTTTGGCCGGCAGCAAACGCGGGCCACTACGAGAGGACTTGTAACTAAAAACAAAAAACTAGCAAGAGAAAGAGGCAAAAAGGCAAACAAAACAGGACAAGGGATGGTGGGAGAAAAGTGTGGTGGTACGAGCAGTGGCTACAGTTGCGGCAAATGAACTTGCATTTCCTTATATGGAAAGTGCCGAAATTACGCTTGAAGCCAGTTACCGAAGATAAGATTTGATGAGGACTTGATGTCCTATGGGCTAAATTTGACTCCTACCCACAGGAAACGCCAAAAATGTTGAGGAAAGTGCCCGCTTAGACGACCAAAGTGCCGCAGTTTGGAGCCGATCTTTTTGATGGAGGTTCACAGTCCTTGTAGCGGGATTACAGCCGTAGACGTATGTAACGAGTTAGCATGCTCGTAACGAAACATGAACCAGAACTTGAGGTGCGGGGCGCATAAGCCAAAGCTTGAGTCCCACGCCAAGATGGAGGTGACTTGAGGCGCCATATATCAGACCTGATGCGAGGGGGAGAAAGATCGCAGAACGCCAAGACTTCGCGCACGTGGCGGGGCGGGGGCCAACCCGGGTGGCTACCCAAATTTTCCGGTTGCTAGGCGAGGTGCCAGCGTGGCAGACGAAGGCGTCGAGGTTGCCGCCCCTGTGCTCAGCGTGGAGAACTTGCAGATTCCGTCCGAGCTTGTTGTGACTGTCCCAACATCGGGCAATGCACAAGAGACTTGAGGAGCCGCACCCGGGGAGCCGCCACACAAGGCCTCGGCTGTGAGCAAGGTGAGTCGAGATTCACCACATGAGCAACCGCGACGGGACGTCGAGCGGCGCTGAGTCAGCTTGAGGAATGGGGGCATATATAGCCGCACGATAACTTGAGGAAGAAGCGGGGGAAGCCACAGACATACTTAACTTGAGGAAGGACTTGAGGCTGGCCGTCACGCCGCAGTGGTGTCGGAGCAAAAAGCTCGACAACAGATGGAGGGGCTCCGTTGTGAAGCTTCTCCGAGGGGACTTGAAGTGTAACTTGAGGTCCAGCGGCGACACAGGTCGCGATACGCAGATTTTAGAAAATCGACATGACGGGAGAGAGTCGACGTTGTACTGGACAGTAATAGAGCCCTTTTCAAACTACATTTTCATATGAGTCGAGAAAATGGGGACTCGGAGAGTGATGCAAACCGCACCGCAGTGCACTTGTATGAAGCGAGATCCCACAGGTCGTCAAGTTCCCTCTGATTTACCAGCGTGAAATCTTCAGGAGCTGATATGCAGCGACGAATTAGAGAAAGAAGAGTGCTGGTTGACTCGTGCTTCACAAATAGACGGTTTGTGCCAAAGCCGCACGCGGCTTGGGGGACTTGTGCAAAGCCGCACAGGTTTCCGGCCGTTTTTAAAGAAAAATTTCTCGCTCACTCCGAATAGCGCGACAGACTAGTGTGCCTGGTGCCCAAGTCTTTGCTTAGACCACCCAGATCAGTGAGGAGGGTGCGTATAGGTCGTTAAGGTAGGCGGCAAGGACGATTCACTCACATCACGTGTTTTGGGCGCATTAGGATCAAAATCTTAATGGCGCCCTTTTCTGGGCCAAATCAGGAAATCTGGCCCCACAGAACTCGAGGGAAGATCCGTGCAAAACTTTCTGTGGGACCAGATTCTGTGATTTTTGCCCGGAACAAGGCGCCATTAGGCTCGAAGTCGAGAAAAAAAGCGGACTGATATGAATCTTTTTGGCGCTGTCGGCATCATGTGACATGAGCGAATCGTCCGTGTCGCCTACCTTATGGGGACTGGCAAATCACACCAAAACAAATGTCTGTTTGGACTTTGTTTGTTCGGAGTCGGTCCTGCCCCCCGCCCTCTACAGTGACGCGAAAAATCTGAAACAAATTGCAAATGAGTCCTGAGCCGAATCCTCAGGGAATGTCCCGCGCCGATTTCCCAAATTTTCCCCAAGAAAACCGGAACATTAACGCAGAAATGCTGTGAAATGGCTTTGCACGGAGAAAATAATCATTTGCGGAACAGCAAGGGCCAAAATAAAAAATGTGGCCGGGACATTCCCTGTAGATTACAAATACTAAGAGATCCTATACTCAAGTTGTGTTGAAAATGTCGCCGGTTGAGGCTGCAGAAGGGACTGATGAGGGGCAGACATTTGATCACAGCCACTTGCCAGTCCCCATACCTTAAATGTCGCACTCAATGCTGTCATAGCAGCTCCACCCGTCCAATGGCTCCTGTAACACAATCACTGTTGCTCCAAGCAAGAAATGACGTCATGTGGCAAACCGGTGCCGAGAGGTGCCGAACCAATATCTTGCCGTTGATCGCAAGAAAACACTGAAGTTCCACTTTTCAAAAACCCGCACAGCGGCTCTGCACAAACCGTCTAATCTGTTAATGGGCTAGAGCCGCGTGCTATACCGTTACACCAAAAGGAACATAACAGATCAGTTGTACTGATCTGCCAACGCGGCTATATAAGGACATCGGCCCTGTCGTAAGCTGGCAGGCTTACACCCTCCCCCTGACTGAAGAACTTTATCCCTTCCGGGTGGCCGACGTACACCACCGTTCGGCAGATCAGGGTTGCTCCGTTATAATTCGGTCGATGGGATGTAGACCTTTGACTCACCGGGGAACGACCCAGCGTAAGCCTCGGAAAGATGTGAGAGTGAAAACACTGTGCCGCGGCCAAAATCGAGCAAAAATCTGTGTTGGATCAGTTCCCGCCGAGACAACATTGAAGTCGGCGTTGATCTGTGACAGATATGACCTATTTCCCATGCAGGATCACCCATGTCGAAACGACGTCGCAATGAGGACCTCGTCGACGTTGCGGCTGGCTCCTATGCAGCGCCAAAATCTCTTGCCAAAAATTTCACGAAGTCCACGCTTTCCTGTCAAGAAGTCTTCTTCTCTCCCTCCATGTCGCCCCAACACTTGCCACTTGAGCATGCCCTGTCCACTTCGTGTCTGTCCTCATTTCTTTCCATGCTGTCGTCTTCTTGGAGTCACGGTTATTTGTATCTTCCTTCCACTTACAGTACTTTCTCTCAGCCATCCTCACACTACAAGTTTTCACTCCACTTTTCCCCCTTCTCCAGTCATCTCAGTCGTTCGTTTCATCCTCTATTCCCCTTTTTGCTACTAGTTGTATACATGCAAAATACATACTGTAGAATTACGGTCAAATCGACATGGGGGGTGACGCGTGACGCGCCCAAACCAATTCGACATTTCGACGCCAAGCGGATTTTGGCGTGACTAGGCGGAAAATTTCGGTACGTGACGCGAAAATTTTGCCTTTTTTGCATATCTTGAGCGATTTTTCGAAGCGCCAAACCGGTGGACCATTTCGACAACAGCAGCTGTGATGCGTGACAGCCACCCAAAATTCGGTCGACAGAGGGGGATGTGACGCGTGATTAACGAATTGACCGTAATTCTACAGTAGTCACAGTACTTATCATGCAATGGATGAGGCCTTGAGGTCTACCAAGTATAATGAGGTCGACGGGCAGCAAACGAGCGAGGAAAAAAAGTGCCATCAATTGCGCGGCCCGCAGCGGCAGCACAGCTTTCGCCGACATAGATTCGATGTGGGGACGGCCCCACGTCGAAACGACATGGGCCGAATGGCATAGGTACCTTGCCGGAAGGTTGCTGCCGCACCGTAGCCGACTCCCACCTTGGTCCAGGGTCGCCAGTCAGACGGCCGTGTAACCGGTGCTGTAATGGGTTTCTTATTTCCCCCGGCTCAACCCCTCCCCGGACACACCACGTGACATTCCTATTTGGGTAATCCGTCCCCGCGCCCGCCTATTAGCCAAAGGTGGATACAGTGCCAACCGCCACCTTTTCGGCACACGTGCCGTGAGCGATCGGCTGAGAATTAGAGCTCAAAACCAAATTTTTGGAAGGAAACCGATGAAAAGAATGCGATTCACGTTAAGACCTCATTTTCTTACGTAATCGGTCATTTTTTTCGGCTGTTGAACCAAAATTTCCTACATTTTTTGCCCTTTTCTCTGCTCCTGGCGGTCTAAACCTTGATCTACTTACCGTGAAAGCACAAGAATTAGACATTCTGCCTCGGTCCCGAGGCTCTATGCACCGGTAAACAGTGTGTGGCTGTGCAATCGGTCATTTTTTTGGGTCCGAAAACTGAAATTTGATGCTACAGCTTAGCCGTTTACAAGCCTGATAGCTGCAATCGAACTGAGTCGTTTGCCGCAGTTTCCGAGGAAATCGGCCTTTTTTTGCGGCCCGAGAAATGATTACAAAATTTGACTTTCCCACACCCTCATATGGTAGTCGAGAGGTGATGAGTGGCACTGTATAAGCAGGCACCTTTAATGGCATTATCGCCTAGCGATTATCGATCTCGCCGATGACGTGTGTTGATGTCGCGGTGTATGGTTCGAACCGCTCAGCCGATTATTTGTTTTCTTGCTTGAGATTTTCACCATGATCGCTTTTGTTTATATATAGCAGGAACTCGTGCTTTGCTACGAAATGATTGATTCACTGAATAAGTACTCCATAAATGGCCGCAGTAATCATTAACATGACACCAGTGCTGGGTTATCTGAGCCATGAGACTTGGGACACTCGTCACCAACCTGCGGTTGGATCCTCGCGTCCTCGTTTCCAGATAGAAAATTCTACTCATGACACCAATTTATGATAATTGGATCTTCATGATAAAGCGAATGCAATTACCAGTATCTGTATCCCTTATAAGACTCTGAGCATCACTCTGGTCATACTCATAGCTGGTGATCTACTATTAGCATGACCAAGACAGTATCCTGGCATTCTAAATCTGAGCACTCTCATAGGGGGAACCATGCGGGAAGCGAACACTTGATGAAAGGAGCCAACCACAGAGTTTGAGCATGACTCTGAGCATCCTCCTGAATTCCTTGCGGAATTGGAATTCAGAAATTTTGAAGATTCAATAGAGCACAATTGATTGGAAGGAAACTTTGAAGAGACACACCGACCATGTACAGCACAAATCTTGAAATCTCTGAAGGGCTACTCTGAGCACGCATATGAGTTAGAAATCAATATACTGGATTCCAGAAGCTGCCTGGGCTGAGAAGCATGCTTGTATGCAAAGTATTTCAAGTGAAATCTTGAAGAGACAACCAACCAGTGACCAAGCCTAAATTTCTGAGCATGCTCGTAGGGGAGCTCAAAGAAAAGAGGAGAGACGAACTCTTCAAGAATGATTTCAGAACAGAAGCCAACTCCAGGACAAAGAACTTGAAGAGGAGGTTGACAGTTTAGAATCAAACACAGTCATGGGAAAAAGATTTTAATTTAGTCCCAGAGCAAGAGCAAGAAAGACTTTTATGAGCACTAATGCGCCGACGAAGCGGTTGAGCAACGGGAAGCCGGCTACCGGCGCAGACACCGGAGCACAGCCACCTGATTGACGTTTGTCTTTGACGTTTGTCTCCAGGAGGTAGTAGTACTGTTAGCCAGTGCACCGTTGGCCAGGGCATTGGCATGAGCGGATTTTGCCTCAGCATGAGCAAGAGTATTGCTCAGCCTCCATTAAGAAAGTGCCCTTAGCTTTGTCTGCCTTCGTGGCCCAGCCCAAGATGGTGACGGAGGCGGCTGGAGGAGCCGAAAGAATCTCGACTGGAGTCCGGATCCACTGATAAAGTACAGCGAGTTAGATGTGGCTGTTGACAGACACAGAAGGCACAACTTACAGATTTGAGGTCACCAACGAAGGCATATTTGTTGTCGTCCTCACTGTAGACATTGTACACTTCTTCTTTCATGACAAACTTCAAGTACTATCAGAGGGAGACCGAACCGACACCGGAAACTGTGACAGTGACATGTCACACTTTCCGTGCAACCTGGGGGATTGGATCCCCCAGACCCCCTCCTTTTCGCTAGCGCTAGCTTTTTCGCTGCGCTGGCCTTCTCGCTGGCGCTGGCCTTCTCGCTGGCGCTGGCCCTTCGCTGCGCTGCCTTCTCCGCTGGCGCGGGGCCTTTTGGATTTTTTTTTCTCGCTATTTTATTTTCTAATTTTTGTACTTGTAAGTATTGTATCGCAACTACAGAGGAAACATAATGACAGTTTTAAGCAAATACACAGAGGGGAGAACTTTTACGGGCGCCGGCCCGGACGGCTGGGGTTTTCCACCCCAGACCCCGACCGCTGCGCGGGGCTTTCCGCTCGCCGCGGAGGCCCACTGCGTGGTGCTTTTCGCTCGCCGCTAGGCCCGCTCGCCGCGGTGGCCCACTGCGTGGTGCTGGCGCTCGCCGCGGGGCCCGCTGCACGGTGCTATCTCGTACAGACGGTGATACAAACACTCTACATGCGGTGGGAGGTTGAACGCCGATTAAAACCGACCCCGGAAAGCGTGATGATGGTCACACTGATGTCACACTTTCCGGTGTCAGTTCAAATTCCCTATCAGAGACAGAGACAGAAAATCATAGAATACGGAACACTGACCCGTAGCTCACAGACGTACAAACCATTTTCAATCTGTACTGCAGTCTTCCCCTCACCGTTGGCGAAGTGACGGACAGAGCCAAAGATCTCAGTCCCGTTGGTGGTGGCTGCAGTAATGTCCATGACGGTGACTTTGCCACTAATGCTCCGGGCATTTTCGATGATCATCACACCAGACATGCGTGCGTATAAGGCCATGTGGAAGTCGAGAGAAGAAAATTTTTGAAGTGTGACACTATGTGACAGAGTGAACTAAGTTGCCGACTCGAGTGCGAAGACGCTAATGTGAATTCGCATAGGGGGGACTTCATTGATTTTTGAGAAAAAATACAGGCAGAATGTGGTAAATTCTGTAGCTTTTAGGCAATGAGAACAGGTCCTGCGAGGCCGTTCTGAAGTGCCGGAGCAATATACAGTTGAACACAACAGTTTGGTGCTGTTTGAGCGAGAAGCTATTCATCCCGTTTGGGAAAGCAGCTCAGAATCCTTAACGCGGGATGCTTTACTGATACATTCCATTGACAGCCAGAGTACAGTCGCAAACCCCGAAGCGAAACGGCACTAGGAAGCGAAACACTCGCCGAATACAGGGGTTAACGCTTTCCCCCGGGGCCAAATCTTTGCATGCAGGCACCCCACTATCGGAGCACCCAACCACAGAAGAAATTGGGTCAAAAGTCCTCTCGCCGCCGGCAATGGCCTTGTTTGTTGGTCCGAACTGACAGGATCTTCCGGGACCTCTGCAGTTTTTGGACCACCTTCTAGAGGTTCTTCCGCCAGCGGATCGTCTGCTTCTGTTGCGTTGCGTTGAGCCTTGGATGCGATTTCCGTCTCTGAGCGCACAGCGCAAGAGAGATTTGGTGACGGCATGACAGGCACTGCCTCCGGTGAAGATTCCGCTGTCTCCGGACGGCGATCATCTTCACTTTTGCTTCCGTCGGCCACTGTCGATTTGCCAGAATGCTCAGCGACAAGAGTCCGGATCAGGTGCGCATGAGCATTAATTCTCTGCTGTTGTTCTGAACTGAACTTATTCAACTTATCAAGCCAGGACTTGGGATTACGTGCAGTACCGAGTACTTGACCAGCCGAAATCACCACAGGCATCTTCGAGAAGTTTGAAGAACAGAGTTTTCCTTCGAAATTAAAGTATCAGCGGCACCGTAAAAATCGTCTTCATTGCCATTCGATGCTATCTTCCTTTCCACAAAGAGGGAATCTTGATTTTTAGGAAAGTTCGCACCGACTGGAACAATTTTATTTGATTCCGGGGCAATAACAGTACGTTCAGTTGCCCAAACTTCTGCATTTCTTTGACGCTGATGAGCCCGTCGTTTTAACTTCTGATTTCGACGATGAACTCCTTTCGAAGGTCCAGAATGCTTTACTTCAGATTGAACTTTGACTTTGAAGGCATGGCCTTCGTCATCCAATAAACTCGGTGAAGTCGAAGATTCAACTTTCAGTTGACGCCCAGAGCTTCCGAAGCGCAAGTAGGTATTCCCTTCCTCTCTGACTATAGAAATTGAATACTGATCCGCAAAATCATTGCCTAGGATGAACGGAGTTGACATACCGCTAACAACATAGGCTTCAACATTCAATTTCACCGGTCCCTCGTTTGTATGGAAGTACAAGTCGACATTAACGTATCCAGATATAGACGAACGTCCCGTTACCTGGATCAATTTCACATCGTGACCTGACTTTACTTTCGGGGGATGGGTGAGTGAATCGAGAGTGCTTCGCGAGATTAAGGTAATGTCTGATCCAGAGTCGATGATAACTTGAACAGGATCCGTTTCTAGGCCTCCAATCGTAGCAGTCGCTTCAGTAGCAAGTGAACCAAGGAATGAAGAGCCAGCCGGCCTTGCCATATGCTTCCGCAATTCAATCAAAGGCTGTTGTCCTGCGACTCGCGCATCCGTATGAATTACTCGATAATTCACAGCCTTGATCTCTCTAGCAAGACGTCGTCGAGATCGTCGGTTCAACGAAGGCTTTGAATAATAACTTCCACAGGAAGTTTCTGCAGCATCTGAAGCATCGTTTGCCGGTGTTTAGTTTAGCGTAGAAGGTACGTCCGAATCGATTATTTGTTCCGAAGACCGCAAAATTTCCTCCATATTACCCCCCAGGGCTGAAGACATATCCACATCGTTGGATGTAGATTCAGTAATCTGAGGGGACTCTTCAAAACCCGACTGAGGTTCATTGATCGAGGTAAGTTCGCTTTCTTCGTCACTGTCAAGCCCGTAATATAGGTCATCGTATTGATCTTGCGCATCAAAGTCTTCACGGGTAGCGGAAGCCAGGTTAGTGCGCGCAGCACGATTCCCTTTAAAGGAATGCTTACACTCATTATCCCAGTGCTTACCGCTTCCACAGTGACGACAAGGACGTGCACCTTTCGACTCGGGAGTTGCGCGCTTCGAAACATTCCGATCATCTTTCGGAAACTTTGGTTCAGGTGGATTCGAAGACCAGCCAACTAGGTTCGCACGAGCAGAGCGAAACGAGGATCGATTCGAGTTGTCATACTCGCGATAAGGTCTGTTATCCCGTTCGCGCATATCAAGCTTCATTAACGCCTCTTCATGGAAACGAATCGCGGCCTGGAACTCAACCACATCTTGATACAGTTGGGTTGTGAGGATCGTATTCCACAACGTAGGTGCGCCATCCATTACATGAAGAATAATCTCTGAATCACTAAGCGTGTAAACCGTATTCAATAGGTCAGTCTTACGAATGAAATATTGAGTGGGCTTCTCACGAGCGTGTCCAGCTTCACGATACGATGCTTGATTAGCACGAGAACGTTGCCGATCGAGCCAGTTGCGATTCATAAAGTAAGTCATGAATGCATTTCGCAAGGTATCCCAATTATTTTCAATAGTATTGCGATAGGCCTTCGGCAACGACCAGTACCAAGTTTCGGCTTCACCTTGAAGTCTGCGAGGAGCAATTCTTCCGAGTTGACGCCAGACTGTTGCAGATTCACGCGCGATATCGTTAACCTTGAGAATCCACCGAACAATTGTGTCCACATTTCCATCCCACGTCGGTACGTTCTCAGCTTTTAGTTTGAATTCAAAATGAGGCTCTCTGCTTCCTCCAGGACCATATAAATTGGCTCCGGGTATAACTACCCCAGGAGTCGCATTATTTCTTGGCGGTCGAGGTGGAGGCATAGGAGGAACATTCGGATGGCCAGGACCATTTCCACCATCGGGATCATCATCATCTGGGTCACCTCCAGGAGGAGCTCCAGAGGCTTGTGGTTGCTGAGGCGGAGTTGGTTCAACTGGCTGAGGACGGATACCACCGTAAGGATTCGACATGCTAGGTTGCCGAGCTTCACGGGGATTACCGGTATTGCCTTGAGGATTCATGCGACGCATCTGATCAGCTTCGTGAGGTTCCATAGTCGGAATATAAGAACGATTTGATTCAAAAATTCCTTCCATACTAGGTTCGAAGAGTTCAGAGATTCGCTGATTCCCTCTAGGCAAGCCAGTAGGAAGCGGATTTCGGAAGCTTGTGTCCTGGGTAAGCGGATAAGTCGTAGATTCATCATATGCTGACTTCCAGTGGCGTGGAACACGAAGCGGCGGCGTTGAAGCCATTCTTGGAACACCGTAAGGATTGAATTGCTGCGACTCTCGTCTAGTGTCGGCAAAGGTCGGAGTAGTCGGAGGTTCCGGCTTAGCAGTAACATTCTCTTGCGAGGAATAGATTCTCGAAGCGGCTTCGGTAATGTCAGGATCCCGGTCGCGTGGTTGATGATGTTGAAAGTCATAATACTTATACGCAAGCATCAGGAAATTCTCAACCTCAACTCGGAAGCAAACGCCAAGAATCTCGAAGTCGTTTGGACGAAAAACATCGTTAATATCATCCTGATCACCCCATTGAGGTAAGGCAGGCGGAGTTTTTCCTTCCAAAACAAACGAGTTTTCACATTCGCGGCGCATTGTGTCCAGGGCACGAAGTAGAATCTTATAATCGATGCGCGAAGGCGATATACAAACGTGCCGTCAATCAAGGTAAGCCTTTCTAAGTCCCGCAGAATACGGTTGAGGGCTTCCCACTGCTTTGGGAATTGATCAGCCGCTATATTGCGAGAAAGTTTCACTGCTTGGTGCAGAAACCCTTTCTTGATAGCATGCGCACCTTTGGTGAGTGCATCCGCGCGCCGTGCAAGAACTGTAGTGTTACCCCCAATTCGGCCAAGAGGCTTCAGGGTGGGGAACAAGATTGTGACCATTTGAGGTGGATCATCGCTGATGAGTTCGTCATCTACTGCGTGCTGCAGATCGATGAGCGGATCGAGCGTGATCTCCTCGACGGTTGCATCTCCACGCTGCGAGGAAGGTGTCCCAGCTGCCGAGCGATTGGGTGACATGTGCGGCGGAGGATCGCGTTGCGGGGTAGAAGGATCGGTAGGATCGATGGTAGGAGAATGGGTTGTGGTAGCCATTGGATAGGAAAATAAAATGAACAGTTAATGGCAAGCGTACCTGTTTAAGCAAGAGATCTCCCTGTGTGTCCACCAGTGTTGAAGATTCGGGTTAATTCGGAGAGAATCAAGGGAATAGAAGTAGATTATTAGCGGTTGAGTATCACGAAACCTCTATATAATCAAGTAGTTACCAAACAACTGTCAAAAGAGATCTTATTCTTCTTGAGACGACTGGGAATATCAACCAGCGCAAGTTGTGTCTAGGCTGAGGAGTAAGCGCGAGGCTTTACGACTGAAGACTAGCTTGAAAGATCTTGAAGGGAGCGCGGGGCTTCACTTAAGTTCACACAAGAATTGAGGTAGAATCTACGTAGATTGATAGATGTAAGTAAGAGCTGTCGTTACATGAGGGAACGACTCCCTTTTATAATATACAAGGATCAACTATAGAATATTCAAGAACTCAATGGAACCTTGAGGAAAGTAGCAGAATATTCTACTATACCTTCTCAATGACTCGTTCGGACGTCCCGAGTCATATTGAGGCTTATCGGTGTCGATCTGAGAGGGAGAGTATGACGCTCTGCTGCTAAGTAGAAGAACTTAGTAGCATTGACATCATGAACGCGGTCCCATGATCGATGAATGCCGAGAATGCGCCGAGCGCGCGTGAAGTCTTGCGGGCAAAGCCGAAAGTTACTCAAGGTTACCAATATCCATCACAGAAATGCATATTGCTCATAATGCATAGGCTTTGGGGGTCTACGGGCCTTATGCATTATGAGCTATCCGACTGTACTCTTGTTTCCTTTACCTTTAGTGTTCGCCTATATCATGTTTTGCCGCGACTCTCAAACTTGGGTATCGTAAAAATTACTATTTATGATTTTGAAGTGCAGAGCTCACTGAGTGATCTTCAGTCTTCAATTAATTTAGAAGAGCACACAATGAATTGTCCTATTGCTATTGTATTTCCTTATCCAGTAATTTTATTGTCCGCAACGGCAAGCGGCATCGTGACTTGATTGTGAAATGTGTGACACTTGGTTGAATCCGTCCTCGGTTTTGCTTGAGTGGGTGGTATGTAGGTGTATATATAAGGTGTGTAACCAGTAGACGCTTTTGCCGCCCCAAAAGACCCTGTCCTCGTCAAACGCGCCTGAAGTCGGTGTAAAATGCGCATCAGATCACACGGCGGGTCACAGGTGACAATTCTGTCACGACAATTTGCACAATAAAATTACTGTACTTATAAGGAAATACAATAGCAATATGTAATGTGTATGCGAACAGGCTCTAAAACACGCCGTGTGCGTGACCTGGTACAGCCACTCGGACGCGTTCGGCAAGCGGCCGATGACACGATAGACCATAACTTAAGTACATTGATATACTGTGACTGTGACATCAATCCAGTCCTTTTGGAGACCGGTCATTTTCGCTGGCAATTGATGGACTTGATGGCCTGGTAGACCGCCTGATCAATATCAGCTAGCCGCGTTTTCGTTTTCGTTCATACCGATTAATTAAGGCCTGAGGCTCTGAGCTTCAAATTTTACCCTTATCAACACTGCTTTGGCCTGTCGCAAAAAGTACGAGCCTGTCGACGACGACCCTCCCCCAAAAAAAATTCGCTGTATACCGTAGACAGCCTACGTTAGTGTGAAAGTTGCCTTTTTCTTCCTCGGTGAGAGCTAGCTAAAAATCCGTTTAGCCTTCATTGGTGTTTGCCTAGGCTCGACACCAGCCGTTACTGTAGGCGCAATGACGAGCAAGCAAAGTATTGTGTACAATAGAGAGTTTGCGGTGAGCCGCCAGAAGCCACCTGGTGGCTCCAACGGCATGCGGATTGGAGCGGCTACGTCATGTGGCGGCTCGTACAGCGGCTCGTCGCGCGCGGTCCTTAGCACAATTTCGAGGTTGGGTACCTTGTATATTTGACTATCCCTTCAGCCAATGAGAGTTCGTTGTACAAAGGTGCATAATTGTTTTGAATTGAAGCAATTTCCAGCGTCAACCGAAGTCTTCGGCTCCAATGTGCGATGGCGTCAGATTTTCGGGTCGGATTTTCTTCGTGGGTGTATGGCTCAAGATATAGATGACTAAGTACTAAGAATAGGCTTGCAAACCCAAATTTGAACCAGTCTTACCAGCCACCAAACGAGCCGCCAGACAGCATAGCCGCTCCAATCCGCATGCCATTAGAGCCGCCAGGTGGCTTCCGGCGGCTCACCGCAAACTCTCTAATAACGGCTCACTGTAGAGAGAAGTCACAGCCGGTATGACCGCGCCGCGGTTATTTGATTTTTCGCGCGGTTATTCTGACCGCCTAAATTTTGACCGTGGCCTGCCACGGTCATGCCGACTGTGCGCCGCACAGTCATTCTCAACACAGTCAATCTGGCATATGTTGCTACAAGTCTTTATTCTGTTGAGTCTAATACACAATATCACACCATAAAGTCTATACTGCCTTAGTCTTATGTTTACCGCGCCCCTCAAACCGCGTCAGCTTCTTATTAGCTAATCTTATATGAGCCGGACATTGCCGATAGCTCATTTCTCCCTCCCCCCGCTCTGTTATGATGCTAATTCGAACTCTCAGACACTCAATACGATGGTCTGAGCATCTTTGCTTTGTCTCCCGAATTTTCACAGTGGTTTGAGCTCAAGTTGAATGCATTTTGGGCATCTCGGCCGAAACTCCCGAATCGCACGTGATGAAGACGCGACAACATTTTCTGTAGCGCACCGTCTGATTTTAGAGAATCTGAGTAGACAGGAATATAGTTTGACTGAATCCATTGACCCTGCTCCAAAGTTGTGATGGGAAAGAATTAGTTTTCATTGAGATATACGCGCCGTGAAATCTGCTTATATAATATTAGCTAATAAGAACCTAACGCGGTCGCAGGGGCGCGGTAACCAACAGACTCTATATAGCGAGGGCACCGAGCTGGTATATATAGAGCGTCTGTCTACGAGAGACTAATACTGCCTATAACTACCCATAAATCCCGTGTTTTTACAAGCTCGTAAACCACAGTCAGATTGACCAAGGAAGTGTTTATTCGTCAAACCCATGCAATGAGAGGGTTTATTGCAGTTTGCAAATATATTGGCACAGCCGCATTTTGATGGAATTTTGAGGCGCTACAGTATATGATTTATTCCTCCCTCAATTCCGAGTGGATTCCTTTGAGACCATAACCAAAATTCACCGTTTTGCGAGGCGCATCCAGCCATACCAAATTTTGTAGCGAAATACGCGAATCTCAAAATCTCAATATCCTACCAAACAGCTGTTCGGCGCGTGAAATTACGCCGTAAAATCAGGGCGCTTTGAGAGAAAGTCCAAGGTAGAAAGTGTTCATATACCTATCGGCTACATACCTGAAACAAAACGGGGGCGGATTGACGCGCCCGCGATGCGTCGAAGAAGCTCATCATTTGGTTATGATGATCCGCGGTCACTTGGGATGCTTTGCCTCTTTCTTCCACCCTCTTAGGCCTCTGTCGGTCCGCGAGGGCTTCAGACTACTTAAGAGGGCACCGGGAGACCCGTTCCTTGTTGGATTTGCCTAGTGTATCTTTTATGCAAAGGAAGGAAGCAACAATACGCTATCTATTCGGCCGTAGTACCAAGATTTGTCCAAGACTCTGGGGTCGAACATGGAAGCCAACCTTCAAGGCATTCTGCAGAATCTGCAATCAAGCTTGGGCCCTTTCTCGATGTCTTGGAGCGCCCCGTAGATCATGAAGAGGCTCTTACCTGCTGAGATGCCGCCAGTGGTACCTTGAACGGGGTACACTCAGTGGCCCTGGTGTGTCACTACAAGGTGTTGTTCCTCAAAGCTCCGCTAAGCGTGGACCCAGAGCGTTGAAAAGGCATTTGGGGTACGCTATTGACCTTTGAGCAAGCAGCCCTTTCTTCCTGCACTGAGCTTTCGCGGTGGCAACCCGTCCGATCAGCGCATTGATTGGCCTTCTTCGACGCGTCGCGGCCGCGTCAATCCGCCCTCATTTTGTTCCAAACTTGAGAGGTGTGTAGCCGGGAGGTATTCAAACAGTTTATACCTTGAGCTTTTACCTCAAAGCACCCTGATCTCACCGTGTAAATTCACGCGCCGAACGGTTATTGAAGGATATTGAGATTTTTAGACATGCGTATTTAGCTATAAATTTGGTATGGCTGGATGCGCCTCCCAAAACGGTGAATTTTGGTTATGGTCTCAAAGGAATCCACCCGGAATTGAGGGAGGAATACTGAGGCAACTCAAAATTCTACAAAATGCGGCTGTGCCAATACATATGCAAACTGCAATAATATAATATCAGATTGTACATAGCGGCACTCTGCGCTCATCGCAGGTTTTTTTGTATCGAAATTTAACACTATCGTTCCCATCACCTCGTTCCCGCCTAAACAGTTTTAAACATCGACCAAGGTAGCCCTACATCTCACAAGCCCTCATCGTCGCCCACGCAACTCGGACGCTGCACCGACATCAGCAATCCCGGGTTTTTGACATAGATGCCGGTAGCGGCCGTAGCCTGTGGTGGATCCAGGCCGACTTACGTAGCCGTCTGTAGATCCGCGGCTGCTATGTAGTTCTCTGTAGAAATGGGGCGCCTTTGTAGTTCTCCGTAGACTGCCGTCCACGTATTCTTTGACCCGGCCACCACTTACTATACAAGCAGTGAGGTGCCGCCGTCGCGGCGTCATACTACCGTGAATCGGAACGTGAGTCGCGAGAATTCCCCCGCCTCATACGGCGAATTGTTTCTGATACGCAAGCCAAAAGATTTGAATCCGTCCTCAAACAAAGGAAGGCAAATGTGTCCGTGTATACATTGAATAAACAAAATGAAGAACAAAACAATAGAATGAATGCAAATTTATAGATGGTCTGTACTGGTTAAAGCGGACATTCGCATCCGCGTACTTACCATCGCCTCGTCATCCCCATCACACGCGCCCTCCTCGACCCCAAATCCCACTCTCCCCTCCGCCCTCCGCCTCCTGCCCGTTCACTCTCTGGAGGGGATTTGCGTACGACTGATCATACTACGGTAACTTCAAGCCAGCGCCAGTCTCCCTCTCCTCCATCCCACTCCCAGCCGTCCTCGTGACATCCCCCTCCGCTGCATCCTTCCACACGTTGACACGTTCACCAGCGTCGCGCTTGTCGTCTTCCAGTCCCGCGCAGCTCTGCACCTCACTCTCCCCACCTAGCACCGCATATCACCCGTGAATGTTGTCATTCCTCGAAAAGGCGGAATCGGCGTGAACGGCGCTGGCGTATACCCACCCCGCCGACTCGATGCGAGCACCCCCGGCTGCGGGACCCCTTCCATATTGTGAAACGGCGTGCCGGTGTTGTAGTCCCGGAAACTGAGAGACCTGATGTCAGCTGAGAAATGAGAGGAGAAGTCGACGAAGACACGCACCACCAGAAAGAAAAATATGCTTAGCATTGATAGAAAGCGTATTGACGATGGCGTTATGCCCACTGAAATCAAAAACAAAAGTGCCGATGAGATTCCGTTTCTTGATGTTGTTACCGCCGGCGGAGCCTGACGCGAGAAAGTATTCTATCGGGGGGATAGCGAGTGCTCGGACGTATTTTTTGTGGTGTGGGAGTGTTACGCGTGTTGTGCCTGCGGCGGAATCCCATAGCCTATGATATAATCAATTAGAGATCAATGAACAAATAAGATGGAGAAAGGAGACACACCAGACAGGGCGAGAGCGGCGAGCGCATGACTCGAGTCGTTTGTAGCGTCGGAGAGCGCCGAGGGAGGCACCGTGGTCGTGAGCTAGATGTGGGGTGGGTGTTATTGCGTAAGAGGCGAATCGAGGGCTCGAAAACGGGCTGCGTCGGAGGTATAGGATTGTTGTTGAACCAAAACAAGGTGGTGGGCTGTGTGGTCATGGTCTGAACGGCGCCGCGGTCGCAGGCTGAGGCCGCTGAGGAGGTATTGTCGACGTTGAGGGGAGCTTGTCAAACTCAAGAGTGTGTGAGATGTGTCCAGGACGGCGAGAACGTTGAGAGATGAGGAGGGCAAGATGAAGGAAGGGGGCGGTCGTCAGCCACGGCGGGTATGGTGGGCGAGGGGAGACAGCTGCGCTAGCCTTCGCGTCGTCGATAGCGGCAGCAGATAATAAGACGGCGGCAATGACTGGGCAACAGAGCACCGTTGGCCGAGAGTAGCTTGGGTGGTTGAGGCGGAGAATGGGGCGGAAGGTTGAATGGAACCATGGCGACGGAAGGTAGAGCGAAAATCGGGATAATGGAGGATAGCGGACTTGGTGAAAATTCTCCAAGTCCGCACATCAGTCACGAGTCACAACCACATGACTCGGTGACTTTGGTTCGAAACAAATATTTGGCTGTCACCCCGCTTTCCTTTCCTTCCACTACCATCTCCCTCAACACCATTCCCCTCGACCGCCTCCTTCTCTGACCTTGTCGTCCCCGTCAACGTTACTGGCGTCGACATGCTCCTGTATCTATCCGGGCTTTCTGTCTAGGAGTGGCGACCGTCGGCAGAGGCATCGCTGTGAAACAGGTTAGTCGTACAATCTCCATCGTGTGTCGTCGTGCACTCACTTCGTGGTTGTCTTCTCGTTCTCCAGTCTAGTTCTGTTTCTCTTGTCCTCATGCGGCACGACGACCCCGAATTCGGCCGTGCTGCTCCTCACGTTATTAACTCTCTATTTTTTTCATTTCAGATCGTGACTTAGAGAACGGGTTTATCTATCAGGTGCGCTAGACGGCTTGTATTTGGTCTGATACTCGCTCAACGTGTTTGCGCCGCTCTCTCGTCAGCCAAGACTGAAACGTCCTCGCTCATCTCTCGGCATCTTTTCTATTGCCACGAGAACCGAACTTACTGAAGGTGTGTGTGCTTGTTCTTCTCTTTCATTCAGCTTACTATCCCTTTACTCAGAATTCACTCGCCACCTAAGACGTCGATTCCGGCCGTACACTCGACTCTCGCCTTCTTACCCAACGACAACCTGCCTCACCAACACCTTGCCCGGGCCGTCATTCGGACAACCATCTCAACAGCTCAACAGACTCTGCCATCGCCTCCACCCCGTCACCATTCACCTCCTGCACAGACACCGCCGTTTTCGTTCCAACGCCCATAGCCGCACCTTCTGTGCATCTCCAACACCCTGGGACACGTCATTAGCACCGGCGGACGTGTGTAACCCTGCTTTTGAAATTGATATCTTTACTGACGAATATCTAGGGATATCTTCACTCTACCTTTCCTCTTCACTCTACCTTTCCCACAGCACCAACGCCCTCTTCTCCGCCTAAACCCAACCTAAAGATTGATGGCTTGCAAGGTCGGCAATAGGCCGCGCTGGCTATTCCGTGATGATTTGCGCCAGTTCTATAGCCCACGGACCGATCTGTCTCGGTAACCCAGACGTTCTGAGAGCACAGCGGACCTGCGGTCCGCGATTGATCCGTACCACGCGAGTTCGGGTAAATTTGATGTGCGGAAGTGCTCTCAGAACGTCTGGGGCATTTGGTGCCACAACACGCACATGCTGTCACACCCATTTTTCTACCTCTTCCCCGCCGATTTGGGGTCCAAATTTTTTTGAGAACACAGAAGGGCATCCATTCTTTGATATTCACAATTTATCTCATTCATCTTGGTGCATTATGTGTCGTTCTGGACCACTCAAAACCGGCACTTTTCTGTGCAATTTGGCTGAATGATATGTGATGGGTTTCAAGGACTGCTCAGAAAAAGCTGTAAGTTGCTGAGGATCATATGTAGGTATACACAACACATTCTGTCAGCTTTTTAAGGGTGCAGGAAACCATTGAGGGCACAGTTAATCATAATGGACGGGGAGGCATAGTGTGACGTGACAGCATGTGCGGTGTTACGGTGCCAAATGCCCCAGACGTTCTGAGAGCACTTCCGCACATCAAATTTACCCGAACTCGCGTGGTACGGATCAATCGCGGACCGCAGGTCCGCTGTGCTCTCAGAACTAGCGCTGTGCTGTAAACTCAATTGTTAATAACAATGCTATATAGCACATGTTATTAACACGTTATTAGCTGCTAGGCTGAGGACCGTCCAAAACCCCATGCTATTTATTGCTATAAATTCAAGCAGCACTGTGGGTGTCTGAGGGACCATCCTGTCATTCATTTGAGTGGTCATGGAAGGATAGAAGGTTTAAATTCGATTTTCAATGAGATGGTGGAGAAATTTCTTTTTCTGGTGCTAATCGAGTCCAGCCGGCGCTTGCCGAGTGTCCGAATTGGGCTAATAGATCGAAATTTGTGTTCAGATGAGCATTCCTTGCTATAACAGCCTTCCAAGATGTTTTCTAGACATTTTCACAGAGGCATGTACCTCTTGCAGGTCAAAATTATACCGTCCCAGGGCGGCGCGACAGGTGCACGTGACTGCTAAAAATGTGCTAGAAATGTGTTATTAACGTGTGCTAGCTATTGTCCTTTGGACCTCGACATTTCTAGCATAGCATAGCAAGTGCTAAAAACTTTCTAGCACAGGGCTACTCAGAACGTCTGGGTTACCGAGACAGCGGACCGATCAGTACAGCCGGAAGATCGTTTGCCGAGATCAGCCGAAATTAGCCGAGGCCCACGGGTCTACCCGGCCGGGTAGCGGTATGGTGCGGGTCAGCGAAAGATCGACCCGTACCCCTACCCGCGAGACCCCGGGTACGAAACCGCGGGTATACCCGGTACCCGTGTCTAACCTTAAACCCAACCTAAACCTACTAACCCGCACGCGTCAAGTCCCGCGCTTGTCCCGACCGCCCAGCCGTCCTCACTCCCACTACCGTTCCGTCCATCTGCTCGCCTCTCTCTCCCCTCAATACACCAGCTCAGCTCAGCTCGATCGTCCAGACTCAACGAACCCTTCTCGACGTCACGTCACTTCGTGACACCAGGCCGCCACCTCCCATTCAATTTCAACCCATCACGCTCCCGTTCCCCTCCTGCCCGTCGACTCCGTCGACGCGACGCCCAAACCTTTCCTACTCCTTAAATACAAAATGTACTCTATGTTAGGGTTAATATATTCTTATGCCTCTCATTTCTGTCCTCGTCCTTGAGTTAAAAGCTGGGTTGTGGTTTTTCATAATTGTTTTTTTTTCGCGTGACGCGCAGAATCTACAGGATTCTACAAGGGTTCTACGGGCCTTCTACAGAGAACTACGTAGATTTGGGCATTCTACGGAATGCTATATATAGGGTACCCTTGTCTACGGTTACTATCGTGCCAAATAGGTCTGGATTTGCACAACAGGTCTGGATTTTCAATTTTTCTCTTCTCCCTTTTCGATTTGGACCTCCGGACTTTTCGGAATCTGTTTGTATGCTATTGGGCTATAGATCCTGCAAGTTCGTAGCGATACGGCCAAAGGAAGGCAGTAAGAAAAACG
>JAWWNJ010000436.1:0-25276 GCA_037176885.1 Favolaschia claudopus
TGGGAAGAAATCGTATGTCTTTCCTTCATACGTGTGAGTCTGAAACTCATTGAAGACCCTCAGTACCGGCAAACCAAGACAGAAAGTGCATCTCCAGCCAGCAAAGTTGGTGTTCAAGCCATATAACCTTCCCTCTTTCGCCCCTCACCGAAATCCAGTCTTGGACGGCCACCCTCTCGGCTTCAGCAGAAATGCTACGGTTCCCGTCGATGGTCCTTGAGCAGGCTTGACTTCTTGTCGCCTGTCTCAGCTCGAGGCTGGACTTTGTGTCGCCCGAAACTTTGCCAAACTCTCTGTCGGCATCTTATATATCCTCTCCCCTCCTTTCTCTCTTCGTTTTCTTTCTTCTTGCGGTCCTTTCTCCCGTTCTTCACTCTTGATACTGTGCCGACCTTTGATATCTGCATCGGCACTCTACTTAGTTCCACGATTCTTGACAGTTTCTTTACCTACTACATTTCCTAAATTTATTCGTTCACGATACCCACCCTCGACCCATCTCTGCTACAATTCAGAGCCGAGTGTTGTTGCGTTCATCTCTTGGCTCTTCTACTTATATTCTACTATATTTCGTTATCACGCATGTCGCCACCTTCACCTTGAAGAACCAATTCTCGAGGTCCAAGTCGAAACACATACTGAGGCTTTGGCGCCGGCGATCGCGGCGTTTGGACAACCAAACGCTCCTCGATATGTTCTTGCGGTCGACGCAAGATCTCGATTCGCCTTTGTGGGCCTCTGCGTTGAGCGGTGCGACCGTAGCCCTCGCGACTCACAGTGCAAGAGCTTCACATCTTGAAATTAAATCCGACAATTGTTGTGGTCTGCTCCTCGCGAGGCGGCTTCTCACCAACGCGCTGTACTACCTGAACCATCGAGTGCGGTTTCATCGTCTCTATCCGATCCATTTTTCTGATTTTGCGATGCAGATATCTCGAGGCAGCTGGACGCTGTCAAAGGGGCACTGTCTTCCCCGCAATTGCGTCGTTTCGACGGCCAATGGCTTCTCGACCCGTCTTGCGGTCCACATTCTATCGTCCTTTTGATCAACTCTCTCTCTTCCCGCTGGACTGCCCTTCATCTTTTACGATACTCCAGCCACCGACGTTTTCTTCCTAGCCGCAGTACGCGACGGCCGATGTGAGAACTCGACCAACAATTTAGCATTTTCCGCGCCACTATTGATGTGTCCGTCTATCCTGCCACAAGTTGGTCGATCACTATCTGGGTACTTCGTACGTCTCGCGCTTTCTTTCAGGTTCTCTGACTGTTCTGACAATCATTCATATTAGACGTTCTCACTCCCGCACTTTTTGCTTGCACCCCACCCCACGGCAGCGTCCATTCTGCTTATCCTCTCAGTCACTCTTTCTTCTCCTCTGCTGGCATATAATCTCTTCTTCGGTCGCCCTTCCTATCCCTTAACGCTCGTTCGTTATTACGCATTGTTGCTGACGGGTCTATTGTGAAGCCTCTCGGGGCAGGGAGGACAAGAATATAAGAGGGTTCAAGCCAGGATCGGAGGCTCAGCTTGACCGGAATGGTTTGCACCTGTTCGGCGGAGGTTCGGTCGGATGAAGAACGAGAAGTTTGAGGCGGAGGTGAGGAAGGCTTTGGGTGATGGGCGGTGTAAGAGGGCTGTTGGGTCTTGGAAGGAAGGCATACGGTTGACGTAGGCACAAGCGGCGCTCGATTGAAGGTCAGTGTTCGTCAATGATTATTCACTTTCTCTCTTGGTGACCTTAGAGCACAGGGACGATTTTACTGTTACTGGAGATAAGGAAGTTTGACCATACGCTCGATGCTTCAGAGGTGTATCTTTGAGAAGGTCTTGCCCAACTACAAAGTGCAGTATGTGCACACAGAGGCCAAATCTTCAGTTGGCTTCGTCAAAGCTTTGTCAGTCAACGCTTTGCACGCCCATGACGTCGACGAGCCTTCAATGGATCTCTACGGAAGGTACCTTGACAGACTTTTATCTTGCAAGCCCGAGACACTCGAAAAGCACTGTCGGATGCTTCGTCCGACCCGAATTCATGCAAGTCGTCAAACCCGTTGGAGCCAAAAGTGTCGATGCTTTTGTCAATGCCATGGATGCGTCGAACGGACGTCCCGGGCAGAGGTGCCCACTCCCGGTGCGACGTCGCTTAGGCGGGGACTGTATTCGATGAAGACCCCTGGATGGGCCTCCTGGGCAGAGGTGCTGGGAGTCAACGCGGACGTCTTTGAAGAACGCAGAATACGAGGCGACGTTGGCACCCACCGCCTTGTGTACACGGGATGTGAGGTTCATGGTCTTTGGAACGGGGAGATGTTGTCCGTGTTTGCTGGGTAGCACCTTCGATGAGCCATTTGTAGGAGGCCCACTTTCTATGGTTGTCAATTCGAGGCTACGCTGAGTTGTTCGGGACGAAAATATTCACATAAGTTGGGTATATATATATGTCTCAATCCACTTAATCCACCACATGGCTTATAACGGCTTGAACTAACTTGAAACCCCTCCTAAGCCACCGCACCAACCAGTTGCAAGGCCTCTCAAGGTTTCACAAGGCCGGAATCCAGTACAATCCGTTACAAGCAAAACCATGTTTTTCAGACGAAGTAGCTATATACAAGTATCATGCGCGCAAGAACTAGGGGGACGGATTCTGAGTATGGTAATCAGTATGAAATGTACATCTTTGGGCCTTGGGCGCTGGGCTGGGATCGCGGCATATCAGATTGCGGTGGCTACATTGGCCTCTGTGGCAGCAAGACCTTCTCCCTTTTCGCCGCCCTTTCGACATGCCGCTTTATCTGACGTAGGCGCTCCTTTTCCTTCTTGGCCAAGTCTTCGGTCAGTTGTTTCTTCTTTCTCGCTCTGTCCTTCTTGCGCTGTGACTCAAGGAGGGGTTGATCCGGGAGAGCCCATCGAATGTTCAGCGGTTTGGTGGGCTTGGTGCATATAGGACCTGGAATGAAATGGGATGAGATGCAGACCTGAGGGAGACGAACAACTCACATGGAATGTAATCCTTTGTTTCCGTCTTTTTCTGTTTCTGCCAGTCCCTCAAGCAATCCTGAACTTAATTAGTATGGTAGACCGCAGGATATAGTATGACACACACCGCACAGTACAGTGGGGAGCGGCAGGCACAGGTTAGGGTTAAGTCGGCGCCTTCCTTCATGCAAATCTACAAAGCATTCAGAAAGAGTTGAAAGAGGATGAAGTCCGAGCCCACTTACTGGACATTCCTCATTTGGGAGGGAGTCCTGTTTCCGGCCAAAACACGATTTTAACACGGCCAAATATCGCCTTTCGGGTGTCTTCGGGGGGAAACACCAGCCGAATTGTTGGATATATCGGAAAACTTGCTGTGGCTCGGGTTAATCTTGCCTCCATTGGCCAGCTACAAACGCGCACCTTCGATCTGCGTTCATGAGACATGTTGGCGTCTATAGGCTTGTAGATAAGAGGAAAGGCTGCTCCGAAAGCCTTGCGTTTGAGAAGAAGGGCATATTGGTCCTCCGTCAAGTGTCGGTATTTTTGGAGTCGGGCGGGTGCTCGGACGGGGCCACCGAACACGGGGCCTCGGACGGGGCGGAGGGGGTCTACCCATACGATTTCGTCATCGTCATCGTTGGTAGATCGCGAGGCGACTCGAGGGGGAGATTCCAACAGTACAACGTCATCGTCCGACTGGGAGGCAAGTGAGCGGGCAGAACCGCAAGCGAGACCGAACCGACCATGATTTTCAACGGCAGAGAAGGTTATGGAGAGGAGCAATTCCTTAACCGATCGCGTTATTACTGGATCCATGGCCTAGGGATGGCGCGCCGGCTCACTCTTCGACTCTGACTCGGGGAGACGAACGAAGATAGAGATGTTCTCAAAGGCCAAGCGAGTCAAAACAGGAGAGCAGATTGCAGGCTTCGAGTTCACTGCGGGCCAGGGAGGCACGCACGGAAGGACGAGGTAGCTCCGGAAGTTGAATGACTGGAGAAGAGGGAACGTCTTCAAGAGTTTTTGCAGTGGCCGTGACCTTTCTCCAGAAGAAGGTACGTAACAAATCGAAGAGTCAGCCAAGCGAGTCCAAACACGAACCCGACTCTTCCAACCTTCAACTTTCATTGCCCGGATGCCCCACAGCGTCCGTGGTCCTTCCAAGCCTACCCCAAGGCTAGGGACTTTATTTCTCTCCCGCCGCCTACCACAAGGCGCGGTGCCGAGCCTCCCCCGGGGCATGTGCGCTTTAGACCAGCCTCCCCACGGCTTGTGTCGACTTTGCGACCGTTTTACTTGTGTTATCTATCGCCTACTCTTTATGCTCTATACCTCTTGCTTCAATCGTCAACATTCGTCAAGCAGCACATCTCCGATTGACGTTTTTTGAACACCTCTGCAAGACTGGGTGCAACCGTTTGACTCGTTCTCTGTGCTCTTCCGGAATGTACACTTACCTACAGTTCCAGAAATTGAAATCGGTAACGCCTTGAAAGGATTCAACCAGTGTGTCCCTCAAAACCGCATTTGTTTCCGTTTCCTACTCTCAACAGTCGCGATTCATTACCGGATAACCACGTATGTTCAAATTTTGTTTCTGCTCCTCTCATTCTGATAGTCTGCCTTCCATGGCTTGAAGCCACCACTCATGTTACCCAACTTTTGGCTTCCGAGGTCTGGGCTGATATTGGACGAAATTGTATGTCTTTTCTCCCTCTCTGCATTTTCTTCATCTGTGTGGGCCTGAAACTCATCGAAGACTCTTAGTACCAGCAAGCCAAAGACAGCAAGTTCGTCTCCGGCCGGCAAAGTCGGTGTTCAAGCAGTATATTCTTCTCTCTTTCGCCCTTACCGAAATCTAGCCTTCGACGCCCACCCTCTCGCCTTCAGCAGACATACTATGGTTCCCGTCAATGGTCCCCGACTTTTCCAGCAGGCTTGACTTCTTGTCGCCTGTTTCGGCTCTAGGCTTGACTTTATGTCGCCGGAGACTTTGCCAGACCCCCTGTCGGCATCTTATATATATCTATCTCTCCCCTCCTTTCTCTTTTGTTTTGTCTTCTTGCGGTCCTTTCTCCCATTCTTCGCTCTTGATACGATACCAACCTTTGATATCTACACGGGCACTCCACTTAGTTCGACGATCTTGACACCTTTTTAGCTACCACATTTGTCAAATTTATTCTTTCACGCACTCGATACCCTCCCTCGACCCATCTTTGTTTCATGCATTGACTACGTACAATCCAGAGCCACATTCCTCTTCTCCTTCTGCTAATACTCTACTACTTCGTTTTTGCGCATTGATGCTGGGGAGCCTCTATTGGACGTGAAGACGAATATCGTCACAACATTCGGCTGCATATCGCTCAAATTGTTCAATCAAACTGAGTCAGCCGCCGGATTTCGTAGGAGCGTTCAAGTCGGGGTCGCAGGTTCAGCTGTTGGGCGGACATTTCGTCAGACGAAGCACGAGAACGTTGAGGCGGAGGTGAGGAAGGCTGTGGGTGACGGGCGGTGGAAGCGGGCTGTTGGGTTTTGGAAGGAAGGTAGACGGTCGATGTAGGCGAAAGCGGCGATTGATTGAAGGTCAGCATTCATCAATGATTTTTCGCGTTCTCTGTTAGTGACCTCGAAACACAGGAACGAACCCAATATTACTGGAGATTCACCACGGGAGACGAGGGAGCTTTTGATGCGTCGGAGGGGTATCTTTCAGAAGGCTTTGCACAAGTTCAAAGTGCACTATGTCCGCGAGGCTCGAATTTTTGTTGGCTTCGTCAAAGCTCTGTCAATCAACGTCGCTTTCCATGCCGGGGATTGGTACGGCACACAAATGTTCGTTGGCGGGTTCGGAGACCACGAAGACGACACGATCCGCGTCGATCGCATTGTTCCAGAGTCTGCCTCGATGGACAGTGTGCCCTTCTGTAGTAGTCAATGTCGAGACAACGGACAATGGTACGCAGTTCTCAAAGCAACGCAAAGGTCAAGAAATACATTGGCCATAGATAAAGTATACATGATATTGAACTAGAACGTCCAGAATTTAACGATGCAATGTGTGACTGCAAAAAAAAATGGGTAAGGTGAGGACACGAATAAAGCAACACAAAACGACTAACCGCTCAAGGAAGGAGTGTCGCAAAATCAATGTGAATTACAAATAACTCAGAGTGAAATCTGAGATTCAAGTTTAGAACCGCTGGAGCTGCCCGTAGTGGAAAGCTACCAAAAAATATTGCCAGATTGCGGGCGCCGCGAGGTAATGGTCTGTGACAATGTGTGACCTTGGCCGAACGTGATACACTGGCAAGATACTTCAAGGTCGACGGAGCGGAAACAATCGCTTCGTTTCCCAGGTCAAAGTGTCTAGCCGTCTGTCTTCAACGTCCAAGTCTAAACTGGGATGTGTTGTGAACAGCAGTGGGTCAAATCCCCTGAGCAACCTGATATGATCTCGACCCTTGCTTCGTGAAAGGGCGACATATGCACTGAATGGAGTCAATTTTCCGGTCGGTGGCTTTTCAAGATCGATTAAAACATCTTGAATTGTCTGCCCTTGGGACTTATAGTCCGTGAAGCTGTATGCACCGGTCATTGCGAGCTGCCGTCGATGAATCCGCGTGGTGACCCCCATAGGTTCAATAGAAAATCCCATCCTGATCGGCACGATGGGCAAAATGCCTTGCGGCAACCCCTCGAACGCAGGATAATTACTGTCGTCTGGCTTGAATAAAACCAAGACAGGTGGGTATTGAAGGATGATGCCACCAGTTTCACGCTCCAACTCCCAATCCGCTGGCTCCTCTCGAGGATCCAACTTGATATCCACCACTTCGCCTCTCGTGCCGTTGGCGAGGTCTGCCTCTGTCGCTATATTCATCATAACCATGGCACGCATTCCCACTGCCAACTCCACACGCTCCGCTAATTTAGCTGTCTGTTTGATAGGTAAACCAGCAACTATTATCTTTTGCAGCAAGTTCAGCGGTTGCTCCAGTCGCCCTACTGTATCCTCTGCCTGAGAAATATACAAGCGATGGCCAGTTTTGCGACAATGCTTCACAAGTGCAGAACTATTCCATCGCACGCGTACACCATGCCTGGGAGTTACCAACACCGCGCTCGCCCATGGTTCAGTAGAGAAGTCCGGCACTTGGCAACTTGGATGTGAGAGCAACAAAGAATTGAGCATGTGGATGTCTGCTTCTACACAAGAGCCAGTGCGCAGCCGCCGCAATAGTTGTGTCCACTCTCGATCCACAACTCTTATCTGCTCCGTCAACGTAACAACGGTTGTGAATTGCTGATACAGTGCTGCTCCGATTTCATTTTGTGTTCTTGAGTTTACTGGACAGTATAACGCGTTCGTGGGATCGCCAACGGGAGGGAATTGGTGGAAATCGCCGAAAAGAATCATGTTCATTCCGGAAAAAGGCAGTGTAGGTCTACCTTCTCCGTCGGATGCCCGCACTTCTCCTATGATTTGGGACAATTGCGCAAGCAACTTCTTCGTCAACATGGAGCACTCATCAATGTTGACATAGCGAGCAGGTAGGATATTCTTCTTCCTTTTGTTGACGGAATCCATGGAAGAAGTTTCGAACCAGTACGGTGAATCCGCCGCTTTGACTGGTATCGATGCCCACGAATGAACAGTCACTCCGCCAACCAAACTGGCTGCAACTCCCGTCGTTGCTGTCTTGGCTAACCACTGTGGCACTTGAAGGAAATCGAAGGTATCTGCGATGGCGTTTAGCAACACAGTTTTTCCTGTTCCACCTTCTCCGCGAACGATCATTAGCAATTGCTCTTGTTGCTCTCCTGCAATCGTTCGTCTCAAGTGGTGTTCTATGATATCATGGGCTCGTTGTTGCTCGTCATTGAGTTTGTCCAACGTCGCCTGCTGCTGTGGTGAGCGTTGGCGCACTTCCGGTGAGCTCGGCAAAGGAATGACGTCCTCCATATATACCTCCGCAGGACCAACAGCGACTGCCTCATCTCCTGTTGGACGGCTTAGGGTGTTACTTATAACGAGCGCGGCAGCCTTGGACAGACTCTTCAGTCTCTCGCCCCATTGCGAGTACTGCAGAGTTTCTTCCCAGCTGGCTATGCTTCTCGAGATACCGTCCACAGGCGAGACAAGGTCGGGATCGAATATTCCCAGCCCGTGCGCGACAGCCATTGCGCCTGCACCGTATATGAATTCGCGGAACGCGTAACGGTCATTCCTGGCTATATCTATGTCCGCTTCCGTCAAGGGCAAAGGCGCTGCATTGACTTCCTCAAGTTCCGCCTCCCGGCGCACTTGGTCATGAAGATCCATAGTTCCAGCCAGCACCTCTGGAGGAGTGTCTCTCGTTCTTTTGGCAGCTTGAGAGCATTCATGAAAGTAGTTGATGTTGTCAACGATACGACGCTGGCGCGCAGTTGCTGTGGCCATGAAGACATTGAAACTGGCGTCAAAAGTATTTCCTGCGTCACAAAGTTCTTGTAGCTGGCGCCATGGTTTCAAAAGAGCAAGAATGTTGGCACAGTAGTATTCTCGATCGTCTTGGCGGGGAAACCATCGTCCAACGAAATGAGGCAAAACTTCCAATCCATCGCTGCGCACAATGCGACACCCTTTCCGTTTGGATTGAGGCAAGTACTTGACCCGCTGATTTGGAGGGCGTCCTCGCGGGCGGCGGCCCTCATTATGTCCTTCTTCTTCTTCCTCGTTGTCTTCCCTGATTGTGTCCTCGGGATTGCGACTGTCAGTGGTATCGAGTGCTTCGGAAGCATCGCCTCTACGCCGTTTGCGCTGTAATAACTTCCCGTCGTAAGTCTTGACGTGGAAATCCAAAAAACTCCAGTTCTCAAGCTCCTGTCCTCGCTCAGCGTATTCTTTGAGTTGATCCTTGACTGTAAACTCGTTGTTCTCCATCCTCAATCTCACTGATGCGTCCTGAAAGATGTTTAAAGTCAATACAGCCGTCAATAATTCCCAGTTAAACACGCACGTATGAAACCTCTTTGCCAGTTTCAGGAGTTGTTTGACCCAGCTGTTCAGCGGTACGTCCCAAAGCACTACGAAATCATAATTAAAGACTGCCTGACGCAAGAGTCGACCACAAACCTGCGGTGCTGCAACATTGGAAAGTGGCGTCGCAATGCTCCAGCTACCTCGTCCCAATAGATGGGAACAAATTTATGAGAGATAAATCTGTCGCCCCAGCCCATGAGGTAGCTCACGACCTCGGACCCGCTAAGTTCCTGTTCGCGACTCAAGGAATTAGCGCATTGTTGTATCATGCGCTTATTGAGATCGCGAGTGTCACCGCCTGTTACCTGCGTTCGGCGTTGAAAAGCCAAGCTCGTGGCTAACAGTGCTGACGCATTGGACCCTTGATTTTGTTTCTTCGCGATGTACAACGTGATATAGAAAGTGATATCTTTCGTGAACTGGCCGTTGGTCACAATTTTGATATCTTGGTTCGACCTCGTAACCTGCAGGAGCGGTGGGTTCCACGCATTCAACTTTCCATATACGCGCCGGGGACCCCACTCTCCTGACGGATGAATCCAGGCCTCTGCAGATACAGGCCACGGCGCTCGCCGCTTACATACGATTCGACCGTTCCGCATTCGTTGGCAAGTGGTCGGTTTACATTCATGCGTTTGAACAGCTCGCGCAATCTCCGCTTCCGCGTGGCTGCGACGCGCAGCATAATCTGGGAGTCGAGGGTCTTGAGGACGTGAGTAGCCTACAGCTGATTGTTTGGGTAGCTGCAAGACGTCTTCGCCTGTTGTCCCGTCAATGTGTGCTCTAATGGTTCGATCCAGAAATGCCACGGTTTTCTTCCGAAACGCTTCCGATTGCAATGCCTCCGTCATGGCGGCCGCTGACGGTGCCCACTTCAGCCAAAACAATACGTGCAGATGCAGCGATCCTCGAGCTTGTGCTTCCACCGACCCAATATATCCATTAACAGTGCCGATAATGCCAGGTTGGCGTTCTGGAGGTGCGTGACTACTGGTTTTGATGCCAAACATCTCTTCGAATATCGCTCGGACCATAAGATGAAAGAACTGTGCTGCGGCAAAAGGATCCGCGACGATAGTTTTTAACCGATCTTCTCGATTCGGTCCTGCAGTTGCAATAAAGTGATCGAGATCGATGTTAACGCCTGAAAGTACTTGAGCGACAGGGTCGTTGTCGTCAGGCAAACTGATTGTGACCCAGACATTCGGAGGATTGAACCATAAATTCATCCCCCAAATTTGAGCGCGCATGGAAATCCGCGACTCGTCCGTCCCCTGTACTTTCGCTCTGATGGATGTGAGCTGCTTTCGAAGGGTTTTGACGACCGGATTACTGATAGGGACCTTCCTATTTTCTTCTTGACTGGCTTTCACGAAGTCCGCTGGTGTCAGTTTCAAAAACGACACTTTGTTGGCGATGAACGACGAGCGCTTCATGTGGAACGCCGCGTATAAACATACATAACGTTTCTGCAGCACACTGAACACAAGGAAGACGAAGTGGAGGTCTTTCCGAAATCGCCTGTCAGAGTACTGCAGCAGCCATCGAACGTGGTTCTCATACGAGACATTCGTTTGGCGTTCAATCTCCAGTCCCCCTTGACCATATGGGAAGAGGACCGGAAAGGCACCTAGAAGGTGATTCGGATTGTCAGGTCCACCGTCGAAACGGCGACCTTGTTCATCACGTCTGGCGTACTCGTTGATAAAATCACTACTGCGACGGATATTGAAGTCCTGGTCCACGATATTCCTGGCCAAATTGGCAATCGCATGTGCAGTCAATTCAGTGTCTGGTACCGAATCGCCTCGCACGTCCAGAACACCATGAGCTTGCATAGGAATTACTACAGGTTCTGTGAATACAAATCGTCAGAATTGATGAATCTCGGTGAAGTGGAAACATGCCGTATTCCTCCCCGTCTTCTTCCAATTCCCTTTCATGACTCCCTGACTCCGAATTCACTGAAAAGGACTACTTTCAGACACATTGACTTTGCAGTTAAATTTAGGTTCATACCTGCATTATCGCGGTCAACAACACGGTCACCTCTTTGCTCCTCCTCATCCCCGTCCATGGCAAGCGCTTCATCAGCTGCGTCCAGCGGAATGTACCCTTGTTGTTCTCGCTCCACGCCGTGTACGTCGTCGGAATACCGTACGTTCGAGATTATTTCTTCGGGAACTGCGTTTTCCGGCAACAGGCGCAATCGTTCCTGAGATATGCGTATATTGGCATATAAGGGGTTATTGCCTTTCAACCACATGAGCGCGTCAAACACTCTTTGCCGTCGGACTCGAAACATTTCAGGAAGGGCGCTCAATGGGATGTTCCGCTTTCCCGCAACAAATGTGATCCCAATAGTGGCAGCCAAAATCTTTGGTGGCGCAGGTAGCTCGCCGGAAACCATGTCCGCAATTTGGTTGGTATGGAGGCGATACGATGAGACATTGCCTCTCAATCCCTTTGCCAGCTTCTCTGCGGGCCAGCCTCTGGCACCCGCAACCTTCGGATACAACTTGACCATGTAAACGGCTGGAAAATGCAGGGCCACGAGCAACCGCTCGGGGAGCGAAAGAACCGACAATTGAAATGGCACGTCGCCGATCCACATCCGGTTCGCCAAAGCCATTGGAGGTTGACGGTCCTTGTTCAGTTTTTCTTTGCACTTTAGGCAAATATAAGTTTGCTCCTTAGCCACTGCAGCCTCATGAAGGAGCATCCCGTCGACAAGCACGTGAGCTGGATGGACCACCTGTGGTCGCAGGTGATGCTGATTTGGTATATCTCGAATACTTGTTGGTTCCAACTCGGCAATGAACTTGAGACCAGCACATATCATGCAGATCTCCTGTCGCAGAGCGGCGTTTCCAGTCCTGTCAATCATTCTGGCAAGGAAAAGCGACGTAGATAAGAAGTAAAACGATGAACATTGGTACTCCAACAGCACAATCAGTTCAACTTCTCACCTCGCAATCGTTGATTCTATAACCGTTTCTGACGGAGGCTCGAAGAAATCTCCATGTAATAGGTCTGATTCTTGTTCCAAGGAAGGAGATCTGTCCAGTCGAGGTCGTTTATTGGGTTGCGTCGGAACAGCGGAGCCTTTCGCTTTGTTCCAGAACCAGCTAGTGCAGCCGCCTTGATAGACCTCTGAATGGCTTCATCGTGTCCACGCACACATGCAAAGAACCCTTTCCAAGTTCTCTTCCCTGCGCCACGGACAACAGCAAAATCTGATGCGATAGCGATGGCTTCTCTCAAGATAAAGGGCTTGAAAACTGACTCCAGAGATTCTTCCGCCATAGGAGCGGAGCCAGGGAACACCAGATGATTACATACAGTCTGTGACGCCGCACTGTACATTGCAATCACTTGTCAGACGAGATCAAAAGAAAACGTGTACATAAGTGCACCTGCACCAATGGTACACAGACTATGCGCTTGCCAGGTAAAAGAGGCACAATCGCGGCGACCCATTCCCGTAAGACTCGTACGCACGGTGCCTAAGTCTTCTTCGCACTCCGCGCATAGTGTTGTGGGAGAGTGGCAATACAAAGCATCGGTGTTCGAAAAGGTCAACCAAGTATCAAATTACCTAAGCAACTGTCTGTTCTCACTCTTATCGATCATTCCACTACATCGACGGATAAATCGCGTTCGCAGGAAACCCGCGTCTATTTCATTCAACATGAGTACGCCTGGTGCGTTCAACAACAATTGTTTACCTCCCGAACTGTTGGATATCGTTTTCGACATCACCCTTCACTGTCGTCATTGGATCCACTTTAATCACTTGCGAGCTACATGCAAAGACGTCTGCAGAAATTGGCGGCGCAGAATCATAGGCTCCCCTCGTTATGGGCAAGAATAGCCCATATTTCGCTACACCAAACACGAATTTCTGCAAGCAACTCTCCCGTACGCAGGCAACAATCTCCTACAACTCCATGTCGATGGCACAGAATATTTTACGCTCGAGATAGAGATGATTCCAGCAACCCTTCAAGTGTCGTGCATTGACACCTCCTCCTTTGCGGGGATGGTTTCATCCCTGTTGCGGCCGTATTTCCCTCGCGTCCAAAGCTTGGCAATTACTGCCAAGAAGTTCGAGGACTGGGAAACATTGGCACGAGCGCTGGCATCGTTGCCGAACGACTCGTTGTGCAACTTCGATGTCGATGTAAAATATGGCAGTTTTTCGCCAATGCAGACTTTCGGTGCAAATGGGTGGAACGTCGTAAACCAAGTCAGGTCTACTCGGCTCTTCCCAATAGTCGGTGACGCTCCCTTCTATCAGCATTTAAAGCACCTATCGCTTTACAACGTCCCCAACCTCCCACTTCCCCGCTTCCTTGACGTTCTGCGTTCTGCCGCACACCTGAGACACTTGGATTTAGACCAAGTCAACTTCACTGAAGAAGCACACGATATTCCCAGCGTGACTCTCGCGGAACTTATTCATCTCCGCTTCCAGTGCTCAATGTACATGGAGCGGTGCATGCTGCAGAATCTGAGCTTGCCAGCTCTGGTCACCCTGGATCTTGACATCGTCGGAACCGAGCTTTTTGAAGACGTAATACAATCTTGTTCGCCCTTTTTGCACCAAATCCGAGAGGTGCAGTTGACTGTCATCGACGCAGATGCAGCGAGCCTACTCTTTTTCTGGCTGCACCTGGGAGCAATCCAAAGCGTCAATCTCAAGTTCTCCCCTCTCACTGTATGGGAAAGGTTATCGACCCTCGCAAGCTCACGTCCCCATGTCTGGCCCAATTTGGAGGCGATTTCGCTACCTCGAAGAAACTCTGTGACTCAGGAGGAGAAAGAACGGGTGATAATGTTATTGCGAAACCTTTGATCGAACGCTCTTTCAATATATGGAACAACACTTTCATTCTTGGAAGATGAAATCGCTAATAGATATCTTAATCAACTCTTAAAACAATGCAGCCCAAGCAACAAAAAAATAATGGAGGATGTTCTTGAGAATGGAAGAGATAGAATGGAAAGCAGCCAAATAAGCGAACGCACTGCTTTACCTTTACGTTACCGACTCAATGACTGGCTCTCAGTTTACTTAAAAGACGAGCAATATGTCTCATTTTCACAACAGCCATGGCTGCCCGACTTCTTAGATATGGCAAGTATTGTCATTTACCAAGCGCATAGTACTCTGACACGCCTCTTTTAGTCCTCGCAGACGCCAGTTCCGACGACGACGCTGTGAGCAACCAATTACAAATATTGCTTTCGAACGTAGACTTCGAGGAAAAGGCCAAGACGATGGCTGTGATGAACGCACAAAGCCTCTGCTTCGCAGCCCTTCTATCTCGACGCCAATTCTATGAAGTCAGTCGCTTTCTGGACTCAGTTTCCGGCGCCACTCCCTCGAGTAATTTTGATGCCTTGAAAATGGATGGCGAAGATGGAAATTGTACCGGATTCCTCCCCGCTCTCATTCACCAGCACTTATGTTGCTCAGGTCTACCGCTAGTCTCTGCTGTGTCTGCGGAGATGATGGGAGCCGGACCTGGAATAAGAATGGGATTGCGAAGAGGCCCACGACCTCCCGTTGCTGACTATCGGCGCTATGTATTAAACTCAAATCCCGCCGACATGGAAAGACTTGCTACCGAGCTCCTGGCACATTTCAAACTGAAGTTTCAAGACATCCGACTCCTCCTCACAGCAACCGGATGCGCCATTGTAGGTTCCTCGGTACTGGCCCTCGCTCGACCAGACTTGCGCATTGTACCCAGTGATTTGGATGTCGTTACAGCCTGCCGCAAAGGACCTGCTATTGCAGACTTCTTTACGCTGGCGGCCTGTTACGTGGCTTCATCCCACCCGATGGATTACGGGGAAGTTGCAGGAATCGGATCTGTTTATACCTTGACTCTGGGGGGAGTGCGCAAGATCAACATCATTGAATCTTTGACGGATAATCCGCTTGACGCCGTGGTGCAGTTCAATTTCTCTTGCGTCTTTGCTGCTTGGCAAGCCGATGGCATATGGCTTGCATATCCGGAATTGACTTCACAGGGTCTGGCGATAACCACGCGTGCGATATACCCTATGCCGGTCGGTTTTTATGCGCGTTTCCACACATGGTGTGTTCTGCATAAATACGCTAGGAGAGGATTCAAGATATGTCTCAATGACTATCCTCGTCCTCACAAATGCGGAGTTGACCTCAACTGCCCTGCGACCTTGAGGTCTTCCGACGACGAAGCCTGCTGTTTCTATGCTTTCCCAAGATGGCGATACACATCGGATTCTGGGCTCCCGCGCCCAACATGCTGGACGCTGGGCGGCACTGGATGTTCCAGTGGTATTCTGCATCGAGAAGACAGAGAAATCACAACCCCTGTTTTCAGTGCTGAAGGTGAGTCATCCCAGCTTGTTACAACTATGACGCAGATCTTGCACGACAGATAGTGCTTGGTTGACCAGCGTGAACACGTACATCGCTTCCCCAGTTGGGCCCATGCCATTCGGACCTTCACCAGAGTATATGTAAATCATCTTGTTATGTTTTAGATTACCCAGTCACAATACGGCCATCCTCATGAACTCTTCCGATCGAACTCAGCGCAAGTACTCAATACCGAGACCATACACCCGACCGGAGCGCAAGAGAAATCAAATAATCTGAGAGAAATCACATTTCATTGACTGTAAACGATTATTATAACTGTAGTTAGACTTTTATGGTTCTAAGCACTTATACAGCGGGGATTAGAGGAGGACGACGCGTAATATGAGGCCTCTGAATCGCCCTGGTCACGTTTGTTCCTCTGAAAGCCAACCCCGGGTGAGAGACGGGAAGCCATGAGAGAGGTCGGGCAACTCGTGAGCTCTCAATTTCCGAGACAAGTGTACAACATGAGAGTTTTCGCGATTTATAAGAGCGAGCCCGTGCACTGAGTCACAAACAATTATCGCCAGCCCGGATTCCTATCGCTAGGGTTAGCACATAGTAAACAAATGCAAGGACGGATCGCACGCGAACGGCCTGAATCCATGCATTGCTGGGTGTTCAGAGAAAGTGCCCTTTCACAGAGCGCAGTGTTGCTATCAGGAACCAGGGCACAAAAAGATCGAAATGCAGCCAAAATCAGTGTCAGAACAATCTAAACTGACAAGGTCCAAGGCCCGCAGACATTCCCGCACCGTTGCCACCGCAGACTGCAAACGGAGGGGGATCACTGCAAAGTCATGAACCCGTCAGCTTACTCGTCCAATTCACAAGCTCCTGCAGCTGGCATCAATTAAGACCAAATTAAAAACCATGACTTACCACATCTCTGGAACTTGCCAGAATTTGTCCGACGCGAAAACATCCCGGACGCCTGAGCGAAAAACACAAGGCTGCAGCAAGAAATCGTGTAGGCGAGGATAACTCTTCTCAAGTCCAAAAGCAGCGGGCTGCCAATCGTTGCTTTCTGGCTATTACATACCCCGGCCCCGGTATCAATCGGATTCAATCCATTGAGAACGCGCGCAGAGACAGAGAAGTGTCGTGGCAGTGCATCACGGTCGGGTAAGTTCACGCAGGGTCACGCGTCGTCACACATTGCATCTCTCTTACCTTGCCTATGTCCGTCTCACTTTTTCGAATACCCGGCCCTTGGAGTCACGCCATACTCGCCGACCAGAAACGTGAACTCCCCAGTCTTGATGAACTTGCCAGCAAATTTAAGGTACCGCTCCCCACGTCGCGGACCGTTAATCGGAGTGCCCACTCAAACGGCCGGCTCAGGAAACCGATGTACCTGACGAATTCATTCGCAATTTAATCCAAGCTATTACAAGTTGGAGCACTCATGCTCTGGACCACCTCGCTGAAGAGCACAAACAGACTGCGCTATGTTATATGAAGATCATCCCTACAAGTTTCGGAGTGATGAACCGCCTCACTTCGCCCGCCGTCAGGAACGGCGTTCTTCCTGTGGTTGTTCTGGACTTTTTATTACACGCGGTAGATCCCCAGCATGTGGCACCTCTGGAGCCTCGCCTTTGGTACCGACCATTCTCATCGACTAAACACAAAAATGTACAACATTTTGCTATCATCTTCCTTGACGTTCTACATCTCACCTCCAGCTCTTTAGCACTTTCTCCGGAACACTGACTGGTACCAAATCTTACATAACGCCTGGATTGCACATACCGAACGCAAAGCAATATTAAAACGACCCACGCTTGACGTGGAAACGATAGCCGAAGGACCGAAGAAAAGGTGCCTCGGCGCTTTGACAGTGTTGAACAACAATTCGAAGCCCGGTGACACTGCAATGTACAATATGACTCAGGCGGCATTCATGCTCAGGGGATTGAAAGAGGTAAGTTAGCTGCCGACCTATATTCACATCGCTCAACTTTCACAGGGAAAAATGATTATGACATTCGACGCATTCATTGACTTGGCTCTACTGTAAATCTGACATAAAATTGCATCGAACGAGCTAATAGTGAACAGTCAGGCACGGCAGGAAGATCCATCTATCACACGAACGGAAGTAGCAAACGTACTCAACGATCCCAACGTCGATGGCATTTGTGCGGCACTCGCAGTGGCTGCAGCCATATCGCCCGTCCTCCTCTTATCCACCCAAAACTACGCGAACGGGGCATACAACCCGAGCACCTCCATATTTGACGTGTGTTCTCTTTCGTGCTACTATGTTGCACCTGTACTAACAGGTCCTCAGTATTGGTTCGCTGGCGGAAATAGCGGGCGGGTCAGGCTCGAAGAGCCTTTAGGCCAAGTTGAGCGTGTCTGCTGGACAGCTTTACTTCGCCTGGCTGCACAGACTGTCAGTGCTGCAGAGGCCATCCAATCTATCTTTGAGTCCGAAGAAGTGCTGCATATCCTCAGGAACAAGCCACCTTCGGAGAAGTGCAAAAATCTGGGTAAGTGCGATGTGCACGCGTCTAAACGACAAGAGCTAATCCCTATCTCCAGACTTCGGTAGCGACCATGGAACCTACGAAATAGAAGAGGCCGACCCTGAGGACGCATATGAGCAGGAAATTGCACGACGGCTGCAGGAGGAGAAGGAAGACGAGGAAAAGAAAAAGCAGGAGGCAGAGGCAGAGAGGGAGAGAGAGGCGATGAAGAAGAAGATGGAAGTGGAAGCAGCGGAAAGGGAGAGGCAAAAGGAAGAAGCAGAAAGGGAGAAAGCAGAGAAGGAGAAAGAGGCGAAAGAGAAGAAGGAGAAGGAGAAAGAGGAGAGGAAGCGCCAAGCGGAGGAACAGAAGAAGAATAGCCAGGACCAGTCAGAACCACGGAAAACTCGATCACAGAGCAACAAGTTACCCGTGAAAGCCAACACCGTCGAGGTATCGGCACCAGCACAAAACCGTCCGCGAAAGTATGAGCGGGGGCGTGTGCGTACAAAGTCGGGGAGAGCCAGCAACAATGCGTACATCCGCGTCCTAGACGAAGTGCTCGACGACGTCAAGGAACACGTTGCTCTCCGTGACCTTAAACCACTAAACTTCGATAACTCTCGTCCGGTAAGTAAACTTACCCATCGGTGCCTGAACACACTAACGCACCTTAGATGGAGCCAGAGCCGTTGGTCATAGATCTGTACGCTCCTGAAGCCCAACGTGGATGCAGTCACAAACGGACGTTCGAGTATTGTATGTTTAAGAAATTCGTGCGTCTTTCTTTCGTTGTTACGCCGCAGTACCGTAACCTGCGTTGCTCAGGCTATAGATCGCGAGATGATTGAATCCATGCTACAAAGCCAACCCACTGCTAGGCCACTGTTTCTCGAAGACAGTGCCCGCGACCCTGATCCCCGCCTCCAAGCGTCGGAGAAGCAGAGCATCTTCTACGTATGCACCGAAGCCGAATATGAAGAACTACCGGACGACGTTAAATACGAGATACATCGACATCGTTGCGTTCTAATGCTGGATGTACATGGTCCAAAGACTCCGCCCCCCTTCGACTGGAACGCACTCAAGCAGTTTCGGGATCCAGATGAGCTCTGCCCCATACAAGGTAGGAGCAGTTGCCTCGTACTTTGTCACGTACTCATGCAATTAACATAGACATGGGCCTTGAAGGCCGAAAGGGTAGCCAGTGTCTGGTTAAAGGTTCCTTGAGCGCTTTGCTTCCTCAGCAAGGGAGACCTGTGCTGAACGCAGTTCATCACCCTCTTTCTCACCGACAGCTGTCGCTCCCGCCCGGGCTATCGTGCGTCTTGCTTTTGTACACCTATTGGCATCGGCGTTCTTGACTACTCCGCAGATACTTCTGCTCTTTAGCAGAAGCTTTGACCTTCCTGGAAAACCATCCACATCTTCCCAAGGTTCCTTCGCCGTGGGGAGATCGACGCTGGGGACTTGTTGCGACTGCCCTCGCGAGATCGCCTACTCACCAGGACATCGCAGCTACAGAGATGTCAATTCTGACGGGGTGTAAAATGGTGGCCATAGGCGTACCACGGGCCGACAAATTCGGGACCACTAATTACAAGGCTGATCCTGGTTCGCGGTTCTCGTTCATGAACTGGGAGGACGTACAGGTAGACGCCCAAGTCGACGTCTACCGATGGGAGGTATTCTTATTGGAGCCCAAAATGGCCTTGTACGTACTGCTTCACCAGCCGGAGGGAAAATTTAGTTAACGCTTTTCATGCAGCTACATGAGAGCGGGAACACCCCACTTCATTATCTCCCTGGAAGATACGGTTGCTTCCGGTCTTCATTCCATCAATGGCGCGCAAATACAACCCGCCATTTTCACTGTGCTCCACAATTTTGTGACCGAAGGCTACCACGCCAACGCTGAGCATCGAGTAATTCAGTGGCTGCTTGTCCGCATGTTCATATTCTGGGCTGAGATAATACAGCGAGGTACGTGCCCTACTTCATCTCTTAGACAGTGTAACTAAACCAAACAGAGAGACCCGAAATGCCGATGCATTACCCTAGCCTTGGGACTGCCCAGGGCCTCTTGGACCTCCTTACCCTGCACAGTTATGTAGTGCTCTACCCCGCACTGCTGCTCGAACCCTACCAGAACATGCCTCCAACGTCCGGCTTGTTCGGAACAGCTTGTTATATGACAGCAGACCGCTACGAAGAGTACGACTTTGCTTTGTACGCTGGCGTGAGTCTTCAGAGATGATAGACGCACGTATGCTTGTCGTGGGCAGCAGAAAGACTTATCAGTCTTTACTCAGAGTGAGCGATCTCCAGAGGTGTATGGATCTGAACTAATTATAAACAGGATTGCCTCGTGAACATGGCGTGCTGCCTGACACGTTATCGCACCGCTTGGATTCAGAGTGTCAAAGAGAAAGGTGACGATGTCACCGAGGGCTTCACCGTCACTGCCTTGAAACAACAGCTAAGGCGAGCACTGGCGGCTTACGAGTACTGTTCGACAAACGCTGCTGGACCTTTGTCGAAATTCTCACCTCAAGTCATCCATCTCGAAGAAGGGCATTTGACGACTGCGTTTGACGCGGAACTAAACGAAGACGTTCAAACGCCCACCCACACTCACTTCATGCCGTGGGACCTGCAGTCAAGGCCCATGCCCTTCTCTCTGAAACCTGTTGCGGCAAGAGCAGAAGCACGTCCCGCGAACGCCAAACGCCCCGCCACCGAGGATGACACACTGTCCAGTAGAAAGCGTCAAAGGCCGCTCAATCCATAGCTCAAGCATCGGAATTTAATCATTATTGACGACATTACATTTATAAAGCTGTACTTGATTGTTGTAACCAATTTGTCTACATAATCCCTTTTCCTACATAATCCCTTTTCTTTTTCTTGCTCTAGCCTAGCCACCAGATTGAACTCATTAAACTGTATATCTGCCTCAAGGGCTATTCAGCCTCTTAACAATAATAATCTTATCTTGGGCACGGATTTCCTCAAAAGCACCGCCGATAGGAATGGTCATATTGCAACAGTCTATTATTACCAGACGAAACAAAGTAATCGCAAGATACAAAATTTCCCCCTCAATTGAGGCCCTTGCTATGGGACCGTATTGTTATGCTTTTCAGTGTCTCCCTGCGTCTATTCATCACGTCCCACATAACGTCCCAGTTCCCAATTGGATGGCGCTGCGAAATGTTCAGCTCCCTGAGGTTGGGCAGAACCGCCGGATCCAGTAAGCTAGAAATGCCGAGACCTTGAGTGGTAGTGTGTTTTGTGAGAACGAGCTTGCTGATGCCAGCAAGCTTGACGGAGAGGATGGCTCCATCCATTCACAGGTGAATGTTGTGAGAGGCGGTTCCGAACGATCGAGGAATGGGCCCAGCTGTTCCACGTTCGCGGGCTGCACGCTTAGCTCCTCAAGACACGGCAACGTAAGTCGTTTCAGCCAATGTTCTTGCTGTAAGTCACTTGCACCTGCGAGCGTCAACGCCTTCAAAGTATTCATCTCCAAAACCAGCCCCTCCGTCAGCGCTTCAGGATCATCGTCCTCGTCCCAGTCACAGGATATGACAACACAGCGGGAGAGCGAAGGAAAGCTGCCGCCGAAGAGGTATTTCAGACTGTACGCTGAACTTCCCAAGAACGCACCGCTGCACTTCTCCATGTGCAACAGCTGCAGCTTCGGGAAGTCGACGTACGGGTCTTTACGCGAATAACGCCGATTATCCCATATCGGCGCTGCTACCGTCAAGGTCCGAGTGTGGGGCGCCACGGTTTTCCAGAAACCTTTTAAGTCCACGAGGCAGTCTTCATACCGCCTGCTGTGAAAGACGATGTGCAAACCCAGGTTTGCGCCGCGAGACAACAAGAGGCGAGCCCATCTCCAAATTTATCAGACGTCCTGGACGTGAACGTGTATTCCACCGTGTTCCACAGTTTCGCCGGCAACGTGCAATTCCACGAAAATGATATTGTAGTGAGTTTCGCCAGCGCCGATGGATGCGGCCCGACCTTGCCTTCATCGACAAGAGACCACCACAAGATCATGGCCACGATCTCGGGCGGTAACGTCCGCCCCAACTGCAACTCCTCGACCTTCCGGCGCGCAGAATTGATTTCTTCCCTGAGGGCGATACTGATTTGTACCGCTTCCTCTGTATCCTGCGGGAGCTTTTGATGGGCGAAATACTTGATGCTAGCGATACGGCAATCCAAAACGGCTAGGCGAAACGCGGTGCGTTTTTGTTCTGCTACCAGTTCTGGAAGCTCTGGGTATTCCCCACCGACATCCACTGGAGCTGCGGAGTTTCCACATACACTGTGTTGCGTATCCAGAGGATCCGGGCGGATCGAGACGCGCTTAGTATTGGTAACCAGAAACTTGGTGATGTATGTCATCCGGGCGACTAGTAGAAGATGGAAACGACGATAAGTGGACGTCGAGTACGACGTTGAAACTTGTTGAATGAGAAGGAAATGTTTTTACCGCATTTGGAAGACCAATCACATAGCCACCGTCGACCAACCGTCAACAATTCCTACTACCCTCCTTCGCTCTGAGCAGTGAGGATAATGTCGTCGTCTCTTACTCGACCGAGGGTCGCGCAATTACATTTAAAAAGAAAAACAGCGGCAGTGGTGATCAACCACAAAACCTGGGTCCATCCACTGCGCCGGCAAGTGCAATCGCACATAACACGTCCATTCGTACTCCTTACTTGTATCGACACGATGAACAGACCCTCGACCACTCTCAAGTCGAATCTCACCTGCCACAATCCCGTAGAGCGGAAACCGGACTTGACATTCCCGATTCTCTTTCACTGTTTCCCACATACACGCCTCCTCGATGGGCTGACAACAGCTACGCCCCCATCCGCAACGTCCAACACATACTCGGATCAGATCAGGCCTGGATAGAGCCCCCGCCCTTGATTGTGCGCTCGCCGTCAGGAAAGAAATCCAAATTCGGCATCCGAGACTACCACGGCCTGCGCATCTGGAGTGAGATGGAGAAGTCCAACGGGAGATTCAAAACTTTCGATCGACAGTTCGGTAGAATTCTGTGTTTCAACGGAGCGTCAGCGGAACTCCTTGCAGGAGTTACAGAACCACACAAATACGGAATGCCAGTCCCAGCGTTTCCATTCTTATCATCAGGGACGCTGCAACAACCCTCTTCTTGGATGTATCTCAAGGAGCATGCCGATAAGTCGCTTAAGGCTAAGCAGCTACCTGCGACTCCGTCCCCTCAGGCCTTGCGCATGCCACCGTCAAATCCGTTCGCCGTGTCGGAACCAGAATCCGATGGTGAGGACGACTACGCAGGATCAGAAGCAGACGAAGATCTGTATCTTGGAAACCCATACCCCCACGAGATACCCACCAACGTTCTTTCCTTACAAGGAAAGCTGCTGGGCCTATCTCAAGAACTGCACCTCGTCGCCAGAGACTTAGCAGACACAACCTCCAAAGTCGCCAACCGCTCGGTACCAGTATTGGCATTGGCGAGGCAATCGGACTTGTTGTGGCTCATGCATGAGAGCGCTACTGATGCTTTATGCATGTTAGGTGCGCTGGAGCGGCATCTGGATCCAAACGCACGGGTGAGATTTGAGAGTCTCACAAACTTTGCGAAAGCCTTCAGTGCGGGTGAGAAATGGAAGGATTCCACTCTGCCTTGGTTCCCAACAGATCGCGTTGTACCGTCTGTTACAACAGAAAACGTCGATGACCCTGCTCGTATACCTGCTCCTCCACCGCAAAGTTCCACTGCACCGGAGGACATCACAAGCAACGAATGCCAGGATGGTGTCAGCACGCACCTTGTAGAAATGAATCAGACTTCTAACCGCCCCTCACCATTGTCACTGTCCGACTTATCGGATCTTGAATCTGAGCCCGAGCAACAAGGTGCGCAATTCAAACGATACTTTCCTCTTTGCATGTGTACTGAAGTGTCCGTCTATGCAGACAGACAAATACCCCTGAAGCGAAAATTTCAACGAGAAGAAGCCCCACAGACTGTGAAACGAGTCAAGCTGTTGCTGCCGAAGACTCGCTTGATTGTCCCGGTCGATTCCTATTCCGGAAAGGCAGGCTAGTGAAACTAACCTTCATACATTCAACGCACTAATCACGAATCACAGAGACTCATGAAGTACTTTGCACAGACGGAGAGCCCTGCGACGCAGGTATGCTGGTGTTTTGCTTCCATAAAGATTAAAGATTAATGCTAAGGACTTCCACCAGTCTACCATGGAAGGTTCCAACTGGGAGAGGAAGACGTTGTCAGGTATGACAACTTTGTTTCGCCAATGTCTGGTTAACAACGCATTGCATAGGTTTGCATTGGAACAGATTCTCAAAGACAAGCAGACGGGTATGTGTACTGTGTATGCGAGGAAGGGGTTTTTGGAAACTGAAGGTGAAATTGAAGAAAAAGTACGTGGGGTGCTGTGTCTTTGTGTATATTCTTTATTCTTTGCTCACGCAAAATCAGCCGCCTTGCACCGAAGCATTGGCCATCGATGACTTTCAAATGGGTTGCCTCGAGTACACCGGAATGCACTGGCACGAGAGGAAGACACAGGCTGCAAGTGCAGGCAAAACATGGCAACAGTATCGTTGGGTGGGTGAGTATGACGCGGTCTATGTTTTTGCATTGATATACCTCAATACACATACAGGCCAGAGCAATGACCCTGACCTGGGCATATATCCCATGACCAGCGACGTTTGTAAAGAATAATCAGTGAGTTCAATTTATCGGTGCTCTCTGTCACCTCTTTCTTACTGATTCCGGAGTGAGGTATACGAAGCATCCAAGAAAGAGCCGCGGCCGGCTGGTAATAGACGATTACAAGATAGTACTTCGGTAATTACTTCGAAAAACTACTGCTATCAAGCGCGGGAATTGTAAACGGGTCAGTAACTGAACAAGGTGCCTCGAGCTTTTCATTACCGCGCGCATATATAAAATGAAAATAAATCGGATTTATTGGCTAATACGGTACATCGCTGCGCTAAAACCCTTCAATGCCCCAACCCATCCGAGGGTATCCAAACACGCGCATAGCTCCTTCCAAGCCTTTCTGAAGCAGGTAATAGTGGAAGCTGGAAGAAGAAAAGATTGAATAAGTCCAAGACAATAAGACAAGATGGAGCCGGCACACGCACCACTAGCATTGCGTCGAGCAGCGGACAGAGTGCTTTCACTCAGTCTGCAAGATTCTTCGTGATTTAATCGTTGAGGCAAGTCTCAACAGACTTACCTTGCCCCTCAGGGCCACCGAACACGGGGCCTCGGATGGGGCGGAGGGGGTCTACCCATACGATTTCGTCATCGT
>JAWWNJ010000437.1:0-24664 GCA_037176885.1 Favolaschia claudopus
ATACTTGTAGATAAGAGATAAGATATTCAGATAAGGCGGGCTAAGGGAAGATCTGGGGACTGCCCCGGGTAGTCTGAGGTAGTACAATTTATTGTAGTGTTGCGTTCCAAAGGAATAAATTCAATTTACAACAACTCGTCTACGCTTCCTGGGAGATAAAACCAATCCCACCTCCGCTAAGTCCCGATCAGCTGAATGTCGTTTCTTCTTGTTCTTGGGGGGCATCTTCGGCGCGGGCAAATTCTCCTTGTTCTGAGCCATTGCTACCTTTGCGACCTTCCCTTCCACCGCTCCGAGCACCTTGCTCCCAAGACCCTGTTTCTCCACCCCCTTTGCCTTGAGCTTCGCAGTTGCGATGGAGAGAGCGTGACGGCGAAGGTAAAACTCCGTCACCCGGGGGTCGCATTGACAGTACAAAATCCTAATAGATAGGTTTAGCGTGCACAAGAAAGCGAAGCGAGAGAACACATACACATCTTCGCCACGACCCTTGATTCGACGGGCGATACCGCAATAATCCAGTGGCCCAACCGTGTAATCTTGAGTATACTTGATGATGTAAGACAAGAGGGCGCGATCGCGAACGAACGAAGTCGAAAGTTCAATAGGTGTCGGTTTCGGAATCAGCGGTGGTAACGGTTTGGGTTTAGGAGGCGACCGCTTCGGTTGTGGTTTCGGTTTCGGCTTCGACTTCGTTTGGCGAGGTGCGCGCGGCTTTCCTTTCCCGCGTTTTGCTGGTGGCGGAGGTTTCACAGGAATTGGTGGGGGCGAGGAGCTCTCCACCTCCGGCTTCGGCTCCCGAGGATTGAGCGGCGGTCGACGACGGGGAATTGGTGCCGAGTTGTCAGGGAATGCGGGGATTACTGACCAGATGTCTGCCTTCGCTAGACGGTAAAGTTGGGTATGAGGGTGGAATGCTTGGAGAGACTTCCTCTGGCTGCTCGGATGGAACAAATAGGTATACTTGTCCATGTTCAGCCACGAAGACGCCATCTCAGAAGGGACTGTGAAAGAGAAAGAGAATCAGCATGAGAAAATAGATAGGGAGCAGACACTCACGTGAAAGGGTGGAATAATAATGTGCAAGTGGATTCCAGCTGGACACACATGCGGCGGGAAGGCCGGCGTCAGCGCAAAGGTATGCCAGTGGTCAGCACCAAAGATCAAAGTCCCTAGATTCATGTCTTCGATCTCGAGGGCATGGGCGGATAAGCTCGGGCTCGAAAACGTCGAATGGGCCAGCGATCTCGTCGCACTGCCGAAGCCATAATGGGTCATCAGCATGCCACTCGATGCATAACTGCGCAAACAATCAGCAAAACTGAAGATTGAAGGGAGCAAGCTCATACCTCAAGGTCCGAAAGCAGCTCGTGGAAGCGCGCGGAGACGTAAGATCGGTCTTTCCCATGGACATTGAGGCGGTTGCTATAAAGCAACCTGTCCTCCTCGCTGATGCAGATCACGAATCCGACGAGGAAGCGTTTGACCAGCGGCCTGCATGCCAATAGTCAGATATTTCCAAAAAGGAGAAATCGTAACCGCAGAAAAAATTCCCAAAAAAGGAAAAACGAAAAGTCGAATCACTTACCACAGCGTTGTGTGCGCCTCCTTACCGAAATGATAGTAAGCAGCACAGAGCCGGGCTGTGCGGGAGGGCGAGTCAAAGACCTCAGCCTCAGTGAGGTTCGGTGCTAGATGTAAGGGTAACAGCTGCCAGGGCCTGAGGCCCGAGGTACTCAAGAGTCCAACAAGCACTGGGCAGAGGGAGAATCCTTAGAAGACTAGCTACAACAAGAGGAAGAGTGTCTACTCACCTGGGCAGAGGGAGAATCCTTAGAGAACAGAGTAAGGAGTCTCCATGCCCAGGCGTCACAGTAAAAGGGCGCGTGACGCGTGACTTCTCACGGAGCGTGGGAACTATGTAGTAGCACAGCATTTATGATGTGATATCAATGATCAGATGATCCAACAGTAGCAGGGAGCCAGGGATATGCCCAGAAGGGGGAGGATCACAATACTGGTCCAGAGACCATAGACCGACGAAGGCCCGGAGATACCCTGTGGTCCGGGGAGCGTGGGAAACCGGAGCCGGAGTCCGGAGGGCCGGAGCTCGGGGCCCGGAGGGTCGGAGGACCGGAGGAATAGAGCCCAGGGAACCCGGGAAGGGGCGCTAGAGCCAGGGCGAGACAGCGGAGCATTGAGGCTTGGGCGACAGAACCGCTGGGGCTTGGCCCAGGTCCGGGGGGAGCGTGGGAAGCCGGGCCGGAGACCGGGGAACCGGAGCCGGAAGGCCGGAGGTCCCGGACGACCAGAGCTCGGGGGTACCAGAGCTCTCGGAGGGCTAGAAGTCTGACCGGAAGACCAGTAGGGAACCAGGTTGCGCTGAGCACTAGCTGTAGGAGCGCAGGGTCGACAGGAGTCTGTCGAGGAGGGGAACGGGGGCATACTGTACATAAGGACAGCATGTGGCATGGGCCTCTACGGCAGTAGGCCATGCACAGGGAACGGGGGGTTGGAAGGAGGGAGATGTGACGAAGGGGGAAGTCTGGAGGGAGTAGCGTTCCCAAGAAGGCTGAGTGATGCAAGGAATAGCGAAGCGGGTCGGGGAAGCGGGGGATTCCCCTGACACTAGACCTGAAAGACATTTACTCAAAGACGCAATCTCAAATCCCGATAACGCTTACCAGCCATGTGCCAGAGTTCAGGTATTGTGATCCATTTATATCCAAGATCTTCTTGTGCGTTGAAGACAGCTCCCTGTCCTTCCGCAAAGTCATTGTATATATTCCCAACAGCGATCGGGCCGAAGGAAACCTGGATTTGACGAGGAGGAGGGGGAGGAAATGAAGTTCGCCCAGAAAAGCCCGGATCCGTCTTCAGTTTACGACGTGGGGGCGAGGAGATGGTGGAAGTGAGGTCAATGAAGGGAGGTTCGACCTTGGTGGCAGGGGCATCAGCAAAAGCGGGAAGTTCAGGTAAGGCCTTATAACCCCAATAAACCCGCAAAATCACTGTAAAGCCATATCAGCCTGATGATATTTCACCTGGGCTTACAAAGGTTCTTTTTTTTTCGCAATCGTTATCTGGCTGGTAGAGGTGTATAAGGCATTATGTGCCTTATAGCGCATTTTAGCCGCGCAGAGCTCCTACCACTCCTTCTGCTCCGGATTTACCAGTGCTCAAAGCTCGAACAGTGCAATATGGAATGAAAGGGAATGACATTGTTAAGGAATATACAGAATAACAATAAATACCATACTCCCAGACTCGTCTAGTACGCCGGCGCCCGCGTCAATGAGACAAGTCGTGCAGACGGCTGGACCGGCAGATATTCCAGTAAGTTTGCAAGGGGCTTGAGACGAACATGGCGCGGGAGTCTTGAATGAAGTTGGATGGTCTTGAGTAGTTGTCGGTACGTGAGGTCAAGTGTAATGTCTTGGAGCCAGACAGATTGCGGGTCCATGGGCCGATGGCGCCAGCGTTGAAGATGCTGAATAGTACTGGGCTCGATCTTGACGAAGCTTCTTGTGGATTTCCGTGGCGATGTTGTTGCAGCCGGTCAATTGCTGGAGCCAAATGGGTCTTGACGCGACGAATCGGCTTTCGGTGACAACTTTGAGGCGATGAGACGACTTGATGGGTTTGGAAGCGCGACGCGAGAGCAATTTGATTCTTCGAAACACCCAACTTGAACTATGAGAGGGGGAGGAACTTGAAGCTTGACGATAGAAGACCTGAAGGAGAGGGAATTGATCCTTGAAGCGCAGCGAGAATAGTCTTTGAGAGCCAGTTTTTGCGTGGCAGAGCATGTTGAGGTTGCGGGACGCGAGTTTGGAGCTGGATGTGGCAGCGGTGGGAGGAGGAGAGGCTGACGAGGGACGACGGGCGCAGAGATGGCCCGGGTGAGGGGAGAGAACAAGAGCGAGATCAAAGTGGCGGGACAAACATCAACCATCGATCTCACATCACGCGCACTGATCGATGGCGCACGGACCATCAACAACGCGGTCATCTGTCGCCACTCATCGTGACGACCGCGCTTATATCGTTCCAAAGCCCTCCCGTCACTCACCAGGTCCAGAATCTCGCCATCCCGCGCGCACAAACACGTTGGATAAAAACCGTCAGATGCTCGACCTAAATATACCAAAATTACCGTAGGGTGCAGTTTGAAACTATATTATCCTATTATGCTCTCAAGTGCATACCCGCAATGCAAATCTTGGTCTGCGATATCGTCGTTTTGCAAACCTCGAACAGGCTGCTCCCCGATAAAAGGCTTACACCAGGTTGCCAAGGTATCTATAATCCCTGTAATACCGCATCAACCCGGTCTGATCTCGCACGGGAATACCAGACTTTCCCACATTTGCTGATGGGAAGGCATATTGTGACGGAAGCGAGGGGGAGTCGAGTTCCGGCACACAGGGATCAAGAGAGAACTGGTGTAAGTACTAAATTGACCAAGGGAAAAGCTACTACGACAAGAACTAAACTACTTATACAGGAAAATCAAGGCTGTGTACATGGAGTCATGGGACGAAACGGGCAGATCTCGCCGTGAGCGGATGCGAACGCCGATCCGTCACATCCGCCCTCCAGATCGTCGACCACGACGAGCTCAATCTTCATACAAAAATCAATAAATCTTGTTCAAAATCAATTCAACGTTCGAAATGGTCTTCGAAAAATCAAAATCAAACCATTTGGGTATCCTCGCCCTCCTCGACGACCATTTCGATGTCGAGAGAGGAAATTGTGCGAATTTAGAGTGTTCAAGAACTTCCGTGCTCTCCAACAGAGCATCGTGATCAACGTTCAGCGCAAAATCAACCGCGTGGGATGCAAAACCAGGAGGCCCTCCTTTCGAAACCATCGTGTTGAGTTCAGGACAGTTACGAGAAAGGTGACCCTGTACACCACAGTTAAAGCATAACCAGCGGCAAGGTATTCATTTCGGTTCTTAACCGAAAGATGCTTGCCGCTGTCGCGAGATTTCGACCCAGTCGTTGAAGGTTCGGGTTCAGCACTGGAAACCGAGATAACGCGCCCTCCATTACGACGTTTCCCGTTCGAATCTGAGTCCAGTTTCTGGTCATCGGGCTTGGATTGAGTCTTACTCGATCCAGCCATATCAATCTCATCATTATCATCGTCAACCTTGACGATAATTTCGGCGCTCTCAGCACCAGCAGTAACTTCAGCCCAAGAAGAGGTTTCTGGATCAAGTTATCGCGAAACATTTCCTTTCGAATGTCAGCGTTGAGGCTACGCCAGAACATGACAACCTTCTCTTGGTTGGCTTCAAGACCAATGGTGTTATAAATTCGTTCCCATTCAGCCTTGTGAATTAATACTGACTTAGTGCCTTGGACACAAGAGCGCAATCGAGTGCGTTGTTTCTCACGGAAATTCACAGGGAAACAAAAATTGAATAAACCCCAAAAGAATTCACTCAAAGTCCAAACATGCTCGTCATTCTCAACTTTACTGTTGTAGAATTCAAGTGCACGAGCCGTCAAGTAGTACGACAAGTAAAACACTCGTTGGTCAGTTGGAACTTTTCCGAGTTGAACATAATTCGATCCTTCCTTAACAAATCGATGGAATGCAATGGCATCTGGTGAGCCATCATACTCCTTTGGAGGTATAGGCTTCAATATCATTTTATTCTTCCTGTGAGAACTCCGTTCTTCCTAGAGGAACGGCGCTTGCGACGATGACGTGACGGGTATGACCTCCCGGAACCTGAACCATCTGAGGACTCAGAGTCGGAGTTCGACGAATCAGAAGGTTCGGATGGGGTGGGGTGAACCATCCACACGCTCGGCATTGCGCAGGGTGCGCTCAATGAAGCTGCCTGGCGCGACGCGCTTAGCAGGAGTGGGCTCGGGACGGGATCCGCGAGCTCCGTGATCCGCACCGATCTGTCTATCAATGCTGTTTTTAACAGCAGTCTGCGCCTTGGTTAAGTCAACCTTGGCGTCGTCGTCCGAGAACGTTGCAAGCTGCTGATCTGCGCTTGTAAATCAGCAATCTTTTCGTCTATGCTCTGGCCAGAGGCGACGGTATCTTTCGTTTGCTTCAGCAAAGGTCTCGGAGTTCGGGTTCGGGAGAAGCCATGATTGGCGTCCGATCAAAGAACCAGGTGGCGGTGAATGCTGTTCTTCTTTGACAGCACGGCGAATTTCGGCGAAATTATCAAAAGCGGCTCTTTGCGCGTCGATATCGCGCTCAGAGAAATCATCCGAAAAATTTGCTGCACCCCAATTGCGAGGGTCAGCACCTTTACCCTTCTGGCGGGAGGTTCCTACCAGATGGTATTGCCGGACTTCAGGCACATTCATTGCCGATCTTTCATCAATATCAATCAAGTTCGTGATTTCATCATCTGGCGTGTTCTCACGCGGGATAGTTATCCCGCGCCCTGACGCAGCAGCCAAAGCTTCCTGGGCCAAAGCTTGGTGGCGGCGAGCGATACTCACAAGCTCACTCACACTCATGTTCTGAATCGCACGGGATACGGTCGATGTGGAATGGGATAACATATTCTGAGAATTTACTACGGTGAGTGAATCCGCTGAAGCTTGACGACCGGGCGTTGCCATGCGAGGCGTGGCAAGGCCTTCGTCGAGCCTCCCCCAATCCACGGCTGAGGTCAGAACGGGCCAGAGAGCTCGCTACGCATCGGGGTCACCGATGGCGCACGCGTCGAGGGTACCGACGGTGAAGTCTCGTTGCCAGAGGCAACGGTTCGACGCCCGAAGGCGAAGCAGTCTCACCACCAAACGGTGATGGGGTCTCACCACCCGAAGGCAGTGGAAGGTCTACACGAGAGGAAGGTCCACCCGAGACCGCTCGACTGTACAATAGGTCGGGGGAAACGGGGCGTGGCTTTGTCGAAGAGGCACGAATCTCCGGTCGGGGGGTCCCAGAACGGGGACTCACGGCGATGGCAGTACTAGCAGGTCTCGGCACAGACATTCCAGGTCAGGAACGGGGACACGAGCATGAGAGCGGAGAGGGTAGCGAGCACGGCCAGCGGGGTCAGTCATCGGGGTCGATGTCGAGCTCAGAGGGTCAGAGGAGGTCGGGGGCAAGCGTAGTCAAGAGCGTCGACGGATCTAGTGACTTGGTTAAGTTCAAAAGATGTGACGGAAGCGAGGGGGAGTCGAGTTCCGGCACACAGGGATCAAGAGAGAACTGGTGTAAGTACTAAATTGACCAAGGGAAAAGCTACTACGACAAGAACTAAACTACCTTATACAGGAAAATCAAGGCTGTGTACATGGAGTCATGGGGACGAAACGGGCAGATCTCGCCGTGAGCGGATGCGAACGCCGATCCGTCACACATATGTTTCCGCTTGACAGCGGGTCGTGTAGGAGTGAGTAGATTGATGATCTCCTGTTCCTCTTTTTTCGTGATCAAGCGGAGGGGCGGCGGTGTACAGAGGTCGACTACATCGGGGCTGCATAGATCAAGAACTTCCTGCTCCGCTTTAACGCGCCGCGGTGGGGTTTGGGGCGGAGCAGAAAAATCGCGGGTGTAAGCGCTGGCGATAACGTCATCAGCGCTTGCGGTCGCTCCGAGTCGTGTTGCGGGGCAAGGTGAATGTGGAAAAATCGAATGGGTGGTCGGACGGGAACTCAAGCAGAGCAGATAGAGTCGGAACGGTATCTGTATTCTCTGTTCCTTGAAACTCAAAGGCGGGAGCAAGGGCCGTTACTGTGGAGGAGGAGGTTGTGACGAGGGATGAAGGATCTGCGGCTGCTTTGGATGGGCTACAGCCCAATCGAAGATCGGATGGTTCATCTGTTGGTGAGATGAAAAGGTGGATCTCAGTAATATGAAGGAAAGCATACCTCCGCAGACAATGTGTCGAGATTGTAATCCGAGTAGCCAACAGCTACATCTAAGGTACCTGCTTGCTCGCCGATCGATATTCGCTGACATGGAACGACCCAGTCATAGTAGGTCTGAAAGGCTTGCCGTCAGTTTCGTCCCTTTCGTTCGATTCGGTAGAATCTGTACTCACCGAGTCCTTGGAACGAGCAAGAAGGTGGTATAGAACAAGGTCACGCAAAGAGCACGACGAAACTCAGCAGATTGGTCAGCGAGCCAGCGTGCGGTTCCAAGCCGGTACGAAATTCAACGAGAGTTGAGTGCAGCAACACCACAGCTGCCCTCGCCAGCCAACGAACGCTGGCGATCGATGAGTCCAGCTTGATATAAGTATCGCTGATGCCCAGATGCGGCTCAAACTCGTCAAGACCCTCAAAGACCCAACGCAGGATCGACAGAAGATCAGGCGGCACAGGCAGATGCAGGGAGTCGCCGTGCTCCAACTCGTCGAGACGCATGGTGAACACTGCAGAGTAATGGTTGCTGGTCCAAACCAAGAGTCCGATAGCGTTCACGTTTCCGGAGCGGACACGTTCGCGGACCCAGATGATGTTTTGGGAGTAATGACGTTGGCCTTGACAATGGAGTACACGGGGCGTCATTAATGAAGGATGTTGGAAGGAATAGGAAGGAAGGTTCGAGCCGAACTCTTTCTTGACGGCGCGGTTAAAGTAGATGAGCTCAGCTGCCGCATTAAGAATATCTTCCTCGACCCAGCGCTCGTCTAAAAGGCAACCGAGCGTCGAGAGCGGGACTTGCGTTACGCAAAAGCCTGCCAGAGGCTCCTTGACTTTGCAGAGCTCAAGATCTTTGACTAGATCTGGAAGCAGGAGCGGAGTCGATTTGAAGAGAGCCATGATCCCAGATGCCGCCGACAGGTGGGAAGCGTAGTTGTCGGCGTTCTGAATCAAGCGAATCTAAAGATATGTGCATTGAGCCAGGATTGTGTAGCTCAGCTGTGTAGGATGTACCTTGCAGAGGTGGTAACAGACGACTCTGTCTTGAGCTAGCTGGATTATAACCGATCGACAGCCCTTCGCAAAAGCGGATTGCAAAGAACTTGTGATGGGGAGGAGGTCCTTGTAGCAAGGAACGACTTCATGCGCAGCAAGTGTGCTATCAGAGCTAGCAGTTGGGACTTCGTTGTGGGGAACCCAGGCTAGGACACTGTTTTCCGGGAGAAATTGGGGCAGATGGATGCCCTGAGCCTCGCCGAATGTAATGCGAGCGAGACTCTCAGCAGAAAAAAGCTCAGAAGGGTCAGGAGTCGAAAACTCGTCGTAAGTGCGAGGGCGAGACATTGGGGAACGAGGAAACAGAGGGTCGGGCGACTTTCCTTACATTTAAAAGCTTTAAAATTCATATGATTTGCAGTCGGCTCTGGTATCAGAGTTGATCAATGACAGCCTGAGTACTTATTTGAGCGCTGGATGTGAAGGTAAAGAGAGTGGATTGTGCTGCCTCATAGCTCCTAGTAGTTTGCGTGGTCGATATACAGCTTACAGGAGAGCCCAACGAGCAGAAGTTTTCGGTGTGAAAGCCGTGAGATGAGTGTTTGGACAGAGAAGTTCGAACTGATAAGATGACGTTCAGAGCGGGCCGGAAAGATAATCATAGATAAGGACGTGAAGGGTTGCCAAATAGAACTTTGCTATTTGGCAACCCCAAACATGCTGGCAACCGGGTTGCCAAATAGAATTATCCGAAATTTCTTCGGGTTCATGCAATTGAAATCTTCGTAACGAAAGTCTTGTGGCAAGGGAATCATCAATGATCACTAGATGTGCGCCATTGTCAATCAGCGCCGATACTTGTACGGGCAGGAGCGACCCAGGGCCATCCATCAGACAGCCCCAGAACAGGTGTGGGGACGTGGGCGTGGAGGAGATACTCACAGTACTGCGGTCTCCAATGTCGAGTGAATCTTCGTCTTCACTCTCGCTGAGTACGGGGGGAACGATGGCGGCAATTGTCTTCGACGTCGTAGCCGTCGCAGAGGCGGGGGCTTTGCCTTTAGCGCGACGTGTGTCGTTGCAGAGTTTCTCCGTCACGATGACGACATTGTCGACGCTCGCCGGATTCTCGCAGTCTGAAGCATAGTGCCCTGCATAAGGTTTCCTACAGCGCATGCAGCCATCGTGCTTCCTGAGCAGCTCGCGCTCGTCGTCGGTCAGCTTTGGGGATACTTGGACGAGGAGCCTGTGCCACCACCGTTGGCGGCAGGCTTGTTATCGCCCTTAGCCTGGCGCTTCGACCCGCGCTCGCTATCGTAGCTGGCTTGCTTGCGCTTGTTCTCTTTGTTTTGCTCGGCGATGAGGCGGCGCTGTGTAGCGATCTCGCGGCGCAAGGCTTCGTCGATCTTGTTGACAGCGCGAACCCACTTCTGGACAGGTACGTTTTCAGTCGCGTTCAGTTTTTTATGTCTGCGTCTTGCAGGGTAGCGGTAGCGAAGCTCATCCGTCATGCCAGCCACGAGTTGATGACGGATCGCAACGTCGTCCATGGGGTCGTCGGTGTCGGCGAGAAGGGAGGTGTGTGCGAGGAGGGAAGTAGCAAACTCATCGAACTTCTGGTCGTCGTTCATGCGCATAGTCAAGACCGTTGTTCGCAGATCAGTCTGCCAATCGTCATCGAGGAGAGTCTCGCGTAGTTCGGTCATGAAAGCAGTAAAGGTCATTTTGGAGTATCGTTCGCGGGACTTGGTAGGGCGGAGCATATTCACGATGTGTTGCTCCATGAAGCAGCCAAAGATCGTGGCCACCTGTTTTTCTTCGGCGGTGTCTTTCAGAATGAAAAAATTGCGGCAAGCGTTATCGAATTCGTCGAGGATCATGGAGTTAGCTTTCCCTTGTGAAGGGTGGGCAGTTTGTTTGGATGGCGTTTCAACGGAAGCGAATTCACTAGGGGACATGATGACGGGACTTGATAGTGACGAATCCGAGGAGTCAGAGGAGGATTGACGTCGGTGGCGGGGAGGCGGGGTGGGCGGGGGGCTTTCGGGGGTTTTGGGAGGGTCGGACAGTGGAGATGAAGGATCACGGTCTGGGGGTTCTTCTCCGTGAGGAGATACACTGCCTGTCCTTGCCGCGCGGCGGGTTTGGAGAGGCGGTGGGCGTGGATGGGGCGCGGCGACTCAGGTTGGCGTGCAGGGACGTGGTGGGGGGGTGACGTGGCCTAAAAGGAAAGACGGTGGTGAGCTTACAGCCCGTCGTCGTGCTTGTAGGGAGGGTGGGTGGGATTGAACCCTGTCGTTCGAGCCCTTGAAGGGTTGTCGAGGGCGACGGAGGCAAATTTGGGATCAGACGGAGGCAGATCTTGTAGATCTTTGCCCGTCGTCCCGATACAACGATTGTAGTTCAAAAAAAAGTGGAAACTCACCCTATGTCCTAGGGGGAGAAACACTAGAGTAAAGGTCTTGAAGGTCACAACAGAACAGAACTGGATCGGTGTATGATATTCGAGGTAACAGTAGCGTAGATGATGGTAAAGGTAGAGAAAAAAGGTATGTGACCGTAACATGCGTGACGTGAGTGAATCCAGCGGGTTTACACTCTCGCGTCTAAATTTGAATTCAAATTAGATTGTCGCTTGTTTCACGCATGCAACGAGCTGGTTGTAAAATTTTTGGCTTGATGTGCATACTACTTGTTCTCGACCTAGCTATAATATGTGAGAATGATGCAGGGGTAGGATACAACCTTGGATAGAACTATAATATTTTAGATTGGTGACCGAGATGCTGATCTGCATATGCATGAGCGGACAAAATTGAGCTCATGTAACGGTATATATATTCATCTACTTTCCGTCTCGCTATTCAGGAATCAAGCGCCGGTAGTGGCCGGTGCATTTTCTACATTACAGCCTGAAGTTTAGAGAGAGGGATGTCTCCGGGGTCCTGACATTTCCAAAATGTCAATCCATCACGCCAATCACAAATGCCGCAGTGCCGTCTCGCCTAAACCAAGCTGTCCACTCCGTCTCTGCCATTCTGCCTCTGCAACCCCGGACTCCTTCTTCCGGACCCCACAGTGAAAGTGAAATATCCTAACCAAGAAATCGGCAATGGCCAGGCGACATTGATGCTGCTGCACAGCCACAGGTCCGAGTGATCCGCAATCAAAAGCGCAAAATTGCCGGAAAAACCGATTTTTCGAAGTTTTGCTCCAGTACGTTTGTAGATTACCTTCTTGCAATGCTATTTACACAATCCCAAGATGTCTCAATGAAAACTGACGTGACAGTATCAATTACCAAATTGGGACTGCGACTTGTCACGAAGTTCGGTCCGCAACCATAATACAGGCAACACATTGCACTTGCCATATTTGGCACAGGTATTCCAGGTGTTTGGGTAAATCAATAGGAGTTACATATACTGTACTTGGACACCAAGGGGCAGCAGGTATTTCGACTCCCTAGACCAGACCCACTCAAATACATATCTATGGCTACTTGAAAGTGAAGGTGAGTCAAAAAATTCCTTTTTTGGGTGCTGGGTGTGAGTGTTATAAATAGGACTGAGTGGCGGAAATGCTGAAAGCCCATTAAATGGTAATGCAGGGCTAGAGGTGGCGGTTGTCAGTGATGATTGTGTACATCAATTGTTTCGTGGAGGTCCTCGGTTCAACGTTCAACTCCCACCATAGGTTCTACGTTGGCTGTTTCTCATTTTTTTTTTTTTCCTTCCTCGGTTTCCCCCAAGTCAAATTGTTCTCGGGTTTCCCCCTCGCCTACTTCCTTTGCTCTGTACCCTTGGTTCCCTCGCAATCAGGTATAGCAAGCTCACGCCTAGCAGATAGCATAAATATTATTATCTAGTGCGGAGAGCTCCCCACTAATTTCTTGCGTCTTACCCGGTGGATTCAGAAGAACAGTTAGGTCCGATTGTTCACCCGTCCGTGATGCTCGACGAGATTGCGATTGAAGGTCGGCCGCGGTACGATGATCGTACCAACATGGTGGTGGGAGTTTGCCGACAGCATGGGCACAAGCTGCCATTGGAGCTTGGTACAGAGGACGATTTGAATGTTTTGTGTAAAGGAATAAAGGACGGAAAGGCTCACCTAGCTCGCGAGGTATGGTGTGTTCTTGTTCCGCTTGAGGGTACTCATTCATACCTCTTCTTTGATTTTTGTTACAGGCGACGGTGGCGGCACTGGGGCTATTGACGCCGCATCCACGGCTCTACGCAGCTCGACCGATTCTCTTCTCTGCGGATTGCAAGAGGGAGAGCGGCCCAGAGCATGCCGTCAATATTTTGCATCCTTTGAAGAGAGCTATCAAAAACAAGTCGCAACAGGGAAATACGACCTACCGCGCTGTGTGCTTTGCATCTGACGGGGAGGGGCGACGCGGGAAAGCGTTGGTGATAGAGTTCATGAACCGCGAACTCAATCCCGAGTCCCCAATCCATCCACTGCTTTCGGGGCTTGAGTTTATGAACCTGCTTGTAGGAGAAGACGACATTACCCCGGACAAGGATGCAAAACATGTCTTGAAGTGTCTGCGCAACCTCACAATGCGTGATGCAGGCATCAAGATTCGTGGCTTCAGTATTACTCTAGGTCTCATCAAAGAGCACCTTCGTCGCGACGAATTCCTTGACAAGACAATTCGAGCCTTTCTCAATCCTCGTGATAGACAGGATGTTCTCACCGCATTCTCCCTTCTCGAGGCCATTTAGGAGCTTCCTGATCCTCCGCACGACTCCAGCCCATCGTTTTCCGCGCGGCCGTGAAGCGCTCCAAATCTTCGGGAGGTTAGGGTATTATCTGATGATGCCTTATGTCAACGTGGACCTCGACCTCAGCGCGCAGCTCACTTACCTCAGTGCTGCTGCCCATCTGCTGATGGATTTGTATGCACACGACAGTGCTCGGACGGACTTCATGCCTGCGCAAACCTATTACGTCAATATCATGATGATGATCAAGAATGCATACTTCTGTGTGGCAAAGACAAAGGTCGACATACCAGAAGGGAAATTCTGGCTCATTTTGCTGGGCACAGATCGCTTGGAGATTTTCTACGGTCTCCTGCGAAGCGCTATCGGTCCGGACTCCAACGTAGATCTTCTCCAGCTTGCGAATCGAGCATCAGGACTTGCGGAAATTGCGGTGATCTTGGCTGCTCACCCAGAATGGGATTGAGCTCCTCGTCGTCTGAAACTGCCCACGATCAGAGAGGCGGGAGAGGTGCTTGACTCTCGATTTGATGCGTCTTGGCGCGGTGATGTTGACGTTCGCAATGTCACCCTCCTCACTTGCTGGGTTCGTGGCCGAGAACTGATTGAAGACTTCATCCCCGCGACACGCGAAGTGTTTGAGCGCATGGCAGCGCAAGGCGTCGATATATTTTCGCCGTGTGGAAAGCCGCTGTTGGAGGCATACGATGAGGAGGACATTGAAGCAGCATATGCGGCTCTTACCGTAGAAGCCAAATATCCCGCAGCTGCGTCAGAAGAGATTCTGCAGTCGGAGCCGACGTACGCAGGAGAAGACGATATTGAAGATGCAATGGCTGTGGAGGAGCCTCGCGGAGGATTCGAGACTCACCTCACCGTGAACGGCAGCAATCTTACCAAAGCCAAAGCCCTTCGCTTGGCAATGGCGGGATTGATTGCTCCTCGCGCTTCGACGGATCGCACTAAACGGGTGGCATCCATCCCGTGCCACGAAGACACAGGGATTTATGACGAAGGAGCCCCCATCCTTGGTGGACCATGCCTTCGCATCGAGAACCCGATCTGCGTATTGGTTCGCTGCGAGGAGCGGCTGTTCCTGAGTATTGGGGCGATAAACAGAATGTCCTGGGGTTCTGAAAAGGTTCAGGAGATCAGCATTGATATGTTGGCAGACGGAGAAACAAAGATTTCCTTTGAAATGATGTGTCTCGTTCGGACGACGGTGGAAGATGACCCGACGGAGAGGTATGACTGGCGATGGTCCCGAGACATGGACAACGTCTTCTTTGACATTCCAGGCCGCCTGGTCCAACCAATCAACCCGACAGTATCCGTCCGAGGATCCAAGCCGACCTACCTTTTTGAAAGCCCCAATCTCATGGTCTTCGCAAGTACTCTCCTGGAGCGGCTCAAGTCAGCAGATATCAAGCACCTGCCAACAACATCTCGTACCAAATCGTTCCCATATCGAATCGAGGGTAAGCTTGACCACGTTGGCATATTGACGATGTTCTCATCTGACTTGACCTATCAGGAAAGGCATGCTTCTTATGTGAACACGACACGAACGATCGGAGCGTTGATCTGGACCCACCGAACTGTTGTCAAAAATGCAATCCACCCGTGGCACTCAATGTCGCACACCCTCAGCGAATTCTGGAGCATAACGGAGCTCACTTACTCTATGATCCACATATCAACCGACAGCACGAGTATTGCGGGCTGTGCCTGCGCCCTGCACAGATGTGCACTTTCTTTCTCAGGAGACCTAACGGAAACCGCAGGTTGATTGGGAGAGGTCGACCTGTCAGCGGAAGATGGACTTCCGATATGCAGTGGCAGCAGAGTCAACGTCGAGCTCCCCGTGTTCGAATGTGCCGGTGGTGTGCCCGATCTGCGGACCTAGGAAACCAGCTGTGTGGAAATATTGGTGAATACCTCCGCCTCAGTCAGTTGCATGGAGAGACCTGTTGACACGGTGAGCAAGACGACAAAAAAAGAATTCAACAGTATCGCACCAGCCAAGAAAAACAACTCGACAACGGTGTACACCCCAGTCCCGGGGAAAGTTTCGTTGTTTGCTCGCATTACCTCGCATGCTAGGCCGCTCCTATCACAGTTGACGCGCTTGCGGATCCACTTCACTAAATCCGCAAGAAAAGACCACTTGGGACTGTAGAAGTCGGGAGAAGGAGGAGGCAAGTCGCTGCGAGACTTCGCCCATTTTGGCTGGGTGTTTGATCAGTTCAAATAGATTTAGAGAGAAAACAACGCACTTGAAAGACAAGATCAGAGCTCAAAAATACAAGAACATGGTCTTCAAACACGAGCGCCAGGCCGACCCGCGCTCGCCGAACCTGGGCCACTTCAGCAATGGATCAATGAGTTGCATATAATATCACATACCTTTTTGTGTACAAACTTTATGGTCGATTCATAGTCCGAACGCGAACAGAACAGCGCAGAGGTATGGGTGAGCCATTGAATCTATATAATATAAGGATTGAGAGGGCGACAGAGAAACAACTATAGTTACACTGAGGTGAAGAGCTCCAAGATCCAGGATCAACGACCGGTATGTGTATGATAGATCCTTCAGTTCGAGAGTGGTAAGCGGGTCCGGATCGGCAGCTCCGGCAGCCTTGGTTGTGTGCCACATCGGAGGGTAAACAGGCCCCTGGGACAAGTTTGTGCCACGCTTGACCGTGCAGGTGGAGTCAATTTGATAAGGCAAACCGAGGGAAGCAGGATGGTCTTTGGGAAACTTGGTCTCTTCGGCTTCAGTCGCGTCGATGTCGATGCCGAGCAGTTGGAGCTTAATACCGGCCTCAAGGAGCTCTTTGAGACGCTTCATAGCAGCCAAGAATGACGCTTTAGATTCCCTGGTTTCGGGCATAGTGAGGGAAGGCAGAGACGGAGAGGAGAACGTCGAGAAGGTGGTGGGAGAAACCAAGAAGATCAACTTCACGTGACGGTGTGTCACCGGCTATCCGGCGCCCGGTCCCGAGGTACATAAATACTTATCTGATTTCGGCGTCGTCTCCCAATTATCTCTCCTCCTCCTCTAGATCGTCATGTCTCTAGCAGATGGGAACCTCCCACTGTTGATTCCTCCCAATCCTGTCAACCAAGATCTCGACATAATGAGGCTCCCCACAATGACGCTCGCTGACCTAACAGCAGATGATAAATACGAGTCTGGTGCCCGGATCCTTGTTGTTCTGAAAGGTACACCTCAATACCTTCCAACATTCATGAGCCCCAAGATTGATGACATTCTATAGGACTTGTTTTTTGATGTTACCGGCATGAAAGAGGCCTTCAGTCCAAGGGGATTGTTTGAATTTTACCCCAAGAATGATATTACATACGCATTAGCAAAAGGGAGCGTTTCTGAAGCAGATGCTCGGGTCGGCGGGGAATCAGGACTGACCGAAAGAGAGAAAGAAAATTTGGAGCGCTGGTTCACTATTTTCAAGTGTGTTGCCTTTATCAATGATTTTGTTCAACGTGTTCTGATGAGTGCTTGAAAGAAATCGGTTCGAAATAATTGGAAAGACAGATCAAGTTGATCAGGGATTGTACTCGAATTGAGTTGAGGTCATGAACAGAAGTCGAGTATTGGAGGAGTCTCGAGTCGTGTAATATAACAGAACATTTCGGATTTGCCAGTCGTTGTGCAGTGTTGAATTATGAGTTATTCTGTTAACTCTATAATTACGATTGAACACCAATATTCTACGCTTCTGCTTCGTTGAGATGCGGACGCTTATCGACTCGATCCGATAGCCTGTATATTCTATTCGACTGTTTCATCTAATACCTACTATACGCTTCCCTGTTGTATCTCCTGAGCAATCTGCAATGCACGAACCCAAACCAATCGCCGAACGTTCATGTTTCTCGAGAACAGATCGACTGACGCATCTAATCGCAGGTCAGGCAGCTGAAGCTGTCTAGGAGTAAAAGGACATCCAGGGGGCTCGCACAAAACTTCCGAGAGGTTCGCGGGGGTGCTGGACGACGCAAAAGGGTCAGTGTTGTTGGTGCGCTCGTCTGGATTGTTCTCGAACAAATGAGCCATTAACTCCGGCTCCGCATTCGCCTCCCAGTCGATCCCGTACTCATTGATACAGTTGCGGCAAAATCAATTTACTTACCATATAAGGAAATTTCCATCAAATCCGCTCTACCGCACGGCAAAACCACCACAAGCACGTTGAAATGGCACAAAGGGCCTGTACTCCTGGAGTTGAGCCGGTCTACGCACAAAAAACAACCGGATTCGTCATGTTTCTCACTGCTTTTGGCTGCACTTTATGCGACAAAGTTGTGGGTTATCCCGGCGAAACCAATACAGAGACACCAGTTTTTCTACATCAGGAATACAGGCCAGCAGTTCTTAGTATTCTTATCAACTTACCGCTCGAAAAAAACGAGCAAAAGGAGCGAACTGACGAGAATTTCCTTATTTAGTAAGTAAATTGATTTTGCCGCAACTGTATCTTCAATTTCCTCGTCCTCAGCCGCCAAGAAGGAAGATATCCCCCGTGGACCCTCCCGCAACATCCCGAACGTGAATAGATCGCGTGGACTGCGTTCACGTTGGCGGCGTACCGTAAGCTGATGCGAATTCCAGGCTTCACACCAGTCCAGAGCATCGCGATTGATCGACGCAAGGAATAGATGATGAAGGAGCCATATATGGCCCGGGCGCGTGGGGTTGAGGCCGTGGTTAGTTTCCAAATCAAGAAAGAAAACTTTCCATTTTTTGCCGAAGCCATGGGTGACATCGTACCATAGGCGTTCGATGCGGGTGTTGTGACACTCCTGGAACAAAGAGCTGAGTGAAAATTGTGCGCACAGAAATTCAACTTACCTTCCCCAGATGAAGGAGCCTCGACCAGATCCTTTGACCCGTTCCATATATGCCGCAACCTCGATGTTTTCAACACCGTGATCGCCTCGCATACGGCTGGGGACAACCATGGAGAGCAATCACATCGAGCAGGAGGCGTAGAACGCTTGCGCCACGGTTGTTGTTGTGCACGCGAATGCCGAGCACGAACCTGGATATGGTTGCGGCCAAAACTTCATGACCAGTCGCAATTTTGCTCAAAATCCTTCGGGATTCGAGATTTAGCAGGAACTAGGGTATGGTTTATAGGTGAAATTTTTATTTCAGAGGAATCGGAGGTACTCCCAACTTAGGGTTACCAAACGCGAAAATTTGAACCGCGAAAAACCAAAATTTATTAGACCTTATTAGCAGCGGCCTGAAATACTATTTGAAAGTCTTGAAAACAAATTTAAACCGGAAAGTCGCTTTTTTGATCAGGCAGGAAATCGATGAGAAAATGATGGATGCGGTGGGGTTGTTTGACACAAGTCCTATGTCTCGGCTAACTACCAGCGCAGACATACCCACTCTGGTCTTCACCCTCAACGATGACCTCGCCCAATGCTCCTTATCGCGTATCATGGCTCCAGTGGCCCCGCCCCACATAAATACGCAATGGTTTCGGGGGGAACGCGAAATTTGAACAGCGAAAAACCAAAATTTATTGGACCTTATTAGCAGCGGCCTGAAATACTATTTGAAAGTCTTGAAAACAAATTTAAAACCGGAAAGTCGCTTTTTTTGATCAGGCAGGAAATCGATGAACAAATGATGGATGCGGTGGGGTTGTTTGACACAAGTCCTATGTCTCGGCTAACTACCAGCGCAGACATACCCACTCTGGTCTTCACCCTCAACGATGACCTCGCCCAATGCTCCTTATCGCGTATCATGGCTCCAGTGGCCCCGCCCCACATAAATACGCAATGGTTTCGGGGGGTGGATCTGTGCGTCATCGACCGCGTAGAAAGGTTTATCGAAAAGCCAGACAACGCGACCTCGTTCTCCCCCAAATATCCGGCTGTATATCGGAGACTCATCAAAAAGTGGAGCACCGACTCTAAGCGAAAATAGTTTAACGAATTATTTTCTTTGATTAGGAAAGTGGGTTTCTGGCGGCTGCTATCAAGCTCTAATTGTGTGTACTAAACTCACGAATTTGAGGCAGCTAATCAAGTTTTTCTCTGCCATTCTGCGTCTGCAACCCCGAACCCCTTCTTCCGGACCCCACAGTGAAAGTGAAATCTCTTAACCAAGAATTCAGGAATGACCAGGCGACATTGATGCTGCTGCACAGCCACCAGTCCGAGTGATCCGCAATCAAAAGCACGAAATTGCCGTGCAAAACATGGAAACCCAATTTTTCGAAGGTTTGCTCCAGACTGTTTGTAGTTTACCTTCTTGCAATGCTATTTACACAGTCCCAGGATGTCTCGATGAAAACTGACGTGACAGTATCAATTACCAAATTGGGACTGCGACTTGTCACGAAGTTCGGTCCGCAACCATACCCGTCAATGATGCAGTGAATGACAATCTTGTAGCGAATGAGGCCTGGGATGCAAGGTTCAGCTAAATAAATTAAAATTCACAAAGGAACCGACCGTGTTGACCGTCAAGATGGGCAAGTGACATCGGTCCAGGGACGCGATATTTCTTGCGGCTGATCTGGCGATCACCGAAGATCGCGGGAGCACCATGTACACGCAAGTACGAGGCAGTGATCCGATCCCGGGGGATGCGGTACCCTTGGGATTTCAAATGACCGCGAATCATACGACGCCCAAACTGAGGGAAAACTTCCAGCGTCTCCGAGAGAAGTCGATCAAGCTCTTCGTTTGAGACAACAGAGACAGGCGGTGCTGTCGAGGTATGAACGACTTCGAGTTCGCCGTTGGAGTTTGTTCGTGATTGAAACACAGGAGCGCCGGGTTGAACTAGTCCAGCTCGAAGAGCAGCACGGCGAACAGTGCGAGCTGAAACACCAATCTCAGGAGCAATTCCGGTCGGACCACGAAGATCAAGGGCGGCGCTCAAAAATTGGGGATCAATCTCAACGCGCGGCCGGCCTCGTCGCCCAGTACGAACACGATGAACGACAGTCAGAGGGGCAGCATCAGGTGGGTCCATCGAGTCGTGGCAAGCAAGATCAAGAGCTGTGACCATGTCGGTGATAGATGTTTGAAGAGTAGCATACTCGTCTGGGGGGAAAACAGCTCGATGCTAATGGACGCTATTAGCATTCAAAGCGAATTGTATTGGTGCCATTCTTACCATCTCTGCCGCCGAAGCTAACGCCAGTGCCCTGTCTCGAACAGCATTCAAGCTCGGTGGATCTCCAACCATAGTGCGCAGAGCTGAGAGAACATCGTTGTGAAGAGCGTGATAGGCGTCTCGTAGGTTGCTCAGTTGTTGGTCAGTGTTCATACGAGCCAGTAGAGCTACTAGAGATCCGGCAGAATGCGCACAAGACAGTCAGGAAGAAAGAGGATTGGGAGCTGGAAACGGTGTAAAAACACCAAGATGACGACACGGGTGCTGATCTCGATCAGCTGGGAATGATGAGGAATCGCAATGAATGCAAGTTCAAATTCAAAACGAGTCAGAATGTCAACTTCAAACAGAGTTCAAGAAAAAGCAGGAATGGGCCGGATTCCTTAGGAATGCTGAGGATGCAAAGTTGAATGCTAAAACGTGGAAATACAGAATTCATTGGGAAATCCTCAGGACCAGCGATGATTTGTAGGGATTTGTGAGGAAAGCTGAGGATCGACGAGGAATGGGAAGGAATCGTGCGGAATGATGGGGAAACGTGATGATCGGCGAGGAAACAGATGCAAACCACTATTTTGTCCGGTACCGGCCACCAAAATATCCATCTTGCAGTACCTATACAAGTAGATATCTTGCCCAAAAGTGTTGATCGATATTCTTTACCCAACATGTCGAGCTATCTGATGATGTCCGGCCTGACTAAACGCTATCCCCCCCAACGCTGGTGCCAGGCACGTGGCCTCGGATCTCGGGCATCAAATATGACATTTCTCTATTTGATACCAGCCATTATAATTACTTGAATGTTGTATGAAACTACAGTGGCGGCGGAGCGGGACTGCGTCGGCGACGCGTTGCGCTCGCAAACAAGTGACTTGAGCAAGTCGTCTGACAGCGTGTGATGCATATTTGATGCCCGAGATCCGAGGCCACGTGCCTGGCACCAGCGTTGGGGGGATAGCGTCTGATAGCGTTTAGTTCCGACTGAGGCGGTTCAACCACATCCGGCAACCGGCAAACTCCAAACCCCGGATTTCCACATATGATACTTTATTTTATGGGAGTTTCTAACTACAACCCGGGTCTCTCGATAGAAATTGAATTATCCTTGGTTCTGCGGGCGCTAGACGGGACAGAAATGGGAACAAGCGGAGTCCAGGAATGAACCAGTAAATAAGATCCACTTTAGGGAACCGACTACTTATCTATGTATAAGTGGAGCATTGCAGAGCCGTGAGGTTGGGAAAGTGGAAGCCAAACCAATAAAAGCAGAGCATGGGGTTTCAAAATCATGGGTTAGGGAGCGTAGCAGCTCTAACACTGTGCGAAGGATCTGTCATGAATTCCAAAACCAATCGTCATGAATTTCCAATTTCATGATGTTTTGTTATGAAGCACATCATGACTTTCAAGATGTCTTGCATGACGGCCCAAAAGCCATTTTTATGAGGACATGAATTTATGACAGAACATCATGAAATTACGTAACCCTACCGCCGTTTGCTTAAATCTGTGAAAATTTCCGCGGGGTCACGTGATCTGATGCATTATGATGCCGCAGCCTGCCGCAAGCTCTAATCTCTTATAATTGCTCGAAAATGGCAGTATTTCATACTTCCCAGACTTCATTGAAGCTTTATCCTTCTCCGCTAAAGATACAGTAGGTAAAGTGATATCGGCAGCTACGGCATTCGGATGCCGGACGTCACGTGACCCCGCGGAAATTTTCGAAGTTTTCACAGATCTAAGCAAACGGCAGTAAATCAGGGTTAGAAAAGCGCGAAATCTTTGCCCAAATTTTTTGGCAAATTTTCAAAAGTGTGTGTACTAAACTGGCGATTTTGAGCTGGAATTTTCTACCCGGATAAGATGGGCAGTTGTAATAGAAATAGGCGATTTTCTATTAGGTTGAGTTAACTAAACCCGTTAACAAATCCCCTTGCAGTGTTCCAGTGTTCAAGTAATCGACAGCCTACAGGGCGAGTCGTGGCGATTCTTGAACAAGATTAGAGCTGGAAAGCTGAAGGTTGGTGCATATAGCAGCAGAGATGGGGTTGAGTAGAGTAAGTTTATTGAAGCTACTTACTACCCGCAGTTTATATACAGACATAGGAGCTTCTACAAATGTATCATGTTGATAGATCATACCGATATCCATCACAGCAGTTGAGCATACAAAGTTTTGAGCCCTCCAATGCTCCACACGCACTGTTTCTAGTTTATGGCGGGTGTTTTGGCTTCTTGGCGACTTCGGCAGACCATTGATCTCTTGATGGGATCACATCGCCACCAGCTATTGGCCGGGCCGGACCGAGTCGTGCGAAAAATAGTTTTTATTTTTAAACTTTTGAACCGGGTATCTGTAGATCTCATTCTTTTAGTGCTTTCTACACAGTTTCAGCACAACTGGGTCAAAGGTGACTGCTCAGCAACGATTGCCATTTTGGGTAATTGACTTGTCACGAAGTCGTGTCCGCTATCATACTTTCCATATACCGTAGTCTCACCAAGTCAGACTCTACAAGATTTATGATATGTAGTCGATAAATGTATTATATACAGTATTTTGACGCTGCTTTACACAGCGACATTCCTTTATGGTGGCGGACCGAACTTCGTGACAAACTTTTTACCCGATCTGGAAACTGCTACTACTGCTGCAGTTTTTGCCTGATTTTTCTGAAACTGTGCAGAAAGCATCAGAACAGATGGGTCTAGAGATCTACTGGACCAAAACTTTGAAAAGTGCAAAAATTGGGGTTCACACAGGGATTTCGCGCTTTTGATGGCGGCCCGGTCAAATAGCCGGTGACGATGCACTTCCATTTTCGGAAACTCCCCTGCCAAAAGCCCAAGCTCTGCCGCACAACAGCAGATTCGCAGCATTTTATCACCTTCTGACACTGAGGAGTCCGTGAGACATTGTCTGAACGTACTCCAGACAAATTTATTTTTTGACCTCCAGCCAAATTTCGCGCTTTTTTTTTCCCACGGTACAACTACCCTTGAAACGAAAAATTTTACTTATAAAACCGCTTTCTGCGGTCCAGAATCTGCAATCCTGAGTGAATTTGACCGAAATTACGGCTTGTCATGAAGTTTTGTCCGCCACCATACACACTTTGATTATTGGCCGCATTCGGGGAAAATCATGTAACTGTATACTCAATATGAGTTATTTAGGCCCCCATTTAGATATCTGAGCACGAGTTTTGACCATAGATGGTCGGGAGCTGGCGAAAAGTGAGACATCAGTGCCATCAATTTTGGCAACTTTCATCAATCGGTCGTTTACACGCTACAAATATGTGAACATAGACACCCTCTCTTCATCTAAATCCTCGAAAATATTGTTGGACACTCAGTGGGGTACTTGGAAAAGGTCTGTGTACTCAGATGTGGCATAAGAACAGAACATGAAACTCAAATCTCAAAATCATTTTGGTGTGTAAAGGAGCGTCAAAATACTGTAGAGTCTGAATTTGGCAAAGAGCCTTTTCACTTTAGTGGTGCACGATTCTATGGCCGTTTTGCCATTATTTTGACTGATATGCCTGCGCTTCGCTCCGGCAGCCTCGGGGTATAAGTGCTCCACCTAAACGACTGATACGTTCGAGTTCTACGTCCCGCCGCACCCTGTAAATCGATTTATACACGTCAATATTGAGAACAACATTCACCAGTGGAACCAAGGGGTACGCACGATAGAAATGCTCACGGTAGGTCGTGTCTGACATTTCTATCGTGCGCACCCCTTGAGTGGAACAATACGCACCTGCACGGGCTGCACTTCGCTCCGGTCGACTCAAAATCAGTACACGACTTGGATCTGACCCGGCAGGTGAGCTGCCAATCAAATTTATTCTCAGCGACGTACCTCAGAAACCAGGGATATAGTT
>JAWWNJ010000438.1:0-24624 GCA_037176885.1 Favolaschia claudopus
TAGAGTACTCAACTCAATCAATTCATACAGTCGGTTGAACATCAATATGCATCGTCATATGGCAGAGATAGTGACATACTACAGCAAAATAGTCTTGTGGAACAGTGAAAGTTGCAGGGGAAAAGGTTTGAATCAATTTTCGGAGGCTTCAACAGAGGCCACAAAGGCTCCGACGGAGGCTACCTCGATGAATCACGGAGCCTCCGGCAAGTGCAAGAGAGGCAAAAATATGACTCAAAATATTTTTGCTGCTGCACTCGTAGACAGTTCAATATTCCTCAAATATCAACAGCTATGCTGACTTAAACTTCGAAGCCAGTACTGAGAGAAACCTTGGTAAGGAGATAAAACAAGTCTTGAACAGGTAGAGGGTGAATGACTTGATATCCCTGGTCAATGTAACAAGATAATACATCTATGACTGTATCAAATTTACCATTCTAGTTCTTGTGCTGAAATGAAGCAGCGAATGGTGGGGCGGAGGCTGTGAAGGGTTTGACGGAGGCTTCGAGGGTTCTCGCGAAGGTTGTGAAAGGTCCAACGGAAACTGCGGGGCTTTCACAAGGATGAAAGGTTCATCTATAAGACAATCATGTAGAAATGTAGAGGTTCGGGCAGCAAACAAAAGGTCGCGGAGGCCATCACGGAGCCTCCGCCGAATCCGAAAATCACATCCATTTCAATGAAATTTACCTCAGTGTGCAGAGAGACTGTGCTCACAGCATAATGGGAGCTAATACACTAGTAAGAGGTGCCGGGGAGGCGGAAGGAGGTTGCGTAGGTCAGTACAAGATTTTTGGAAGCCGCCGGAACTGTTGGGGAAGGGGTGAAAAATCCGAAGTACAGCTTCGAGCAGATGAAGGCTGTGAGGGTAGCGAAGCCAGGCATGTTTAGGAGGTGGGAAGAAGCACGGGAGGGCCAAGGGAGGGCTTAAAGGTCGGGACGGAGGCCAAACGGAGGCTGATGGAGGTTGGCAGGAGACACGGGATACTTTCCCGTTTGGGAACCTGTCAATCAGATCATGATTCCTGGTACCGGTACACCACCGTTTGTCACGGACGTCCAAATGACATGTTGATGTCTGATGTCAGTGTGTCATCTCCGGAACATCCCCAGGAGACCGAAACATCGATTCCCAGGCAATCGACAGGCAGCGATGTTCTGGGGACATCCTGCGCTCGAGGTTTCTGGACATATTTCGGATTTGCTGACGACGGTTCCGGCTTCCCATTAAATGATAAATTTTAATTCATAAAATTGTAAAAAAAAAAAGAATGAATTCAAGTGTGTACATAAAATCAAAGTACACTCGAGTACACTACAATTCTAAGAGAGAGCGCGGGGAGAGAGCAATGAGAGGAGAGGAGGAGAGTGAATGCATGAAACGAGAGGCAGGGCGGGGAAGGGGACTCGAGGTGGGAGAGGGACTTGAGTCTTGAACACACGGAGGGGTGAGTGGAAAGAGCGCTTGAAGTGGGAAGAGGACTTGAAGGGACAATATTGAGGTGCTTGGGTGCTTGAGGTAGGCGCTTCTGAAGCTTGCAGTCTTGATTTTTGAGGGTTTGGAGCTTGCGACCCCGGGGTTTTGCAGCCTTGAGATCTCGCGCACTTGAAATCCTGACTCTTGCTCTCTTGCCCTCGACGAAAGCTTGCTCCGAACCATACTTGCGACAGCCATTGGCCTTGAAGCACCTTGATGTGTGTGCGGTCAAAGATAAAGAGCCTCTGAAGAGGCGAGCATGGGGAGTGGGCAAACAGGGTGGGGGGAAGAAGAAGGGAGAAGACAAGAGCGACGACGTGGCAGCCAAGACTGACAAACATCAACATGACAACACGTTGCCACGTGTAAATTTGACACCGCCTCTTCTTTGGATTTCTTGCCAAGTTGGAGTCGAAGTCTCTTCTGCGAGCGGGGAAGTATATACAGGCTAGGCCCCCCGGTCACTGACATATAGGTCTGTAACATTGAAAACCTGAATTTTGGCCTGATTTACTCTATTTTTCGGCACTGATGGCGCTCTGGCGGCCTCAAAAACCACGATTTTTCTTTAAAAATGCGCGCAAACGCTTAGTTTAGAGGAGCTGCATCGCCCTATCTAGTCAAAACCTCCGTCAGATGGCTGGTTCGCGAAATAGACCTCTCAAATTGGACGTTGTTTTACTCTATGGATGTTACAGACCTATATGTCAGTGACCGGGGGCCTTACAGGCTGCTCGAACCTTTGAAGAGGAGATTTTATAGACTCCCAAAAGAACTATCTATTGTAAATGCAAACATCCCTCGAGTCCACAGGCTTAACAACATGAGGTAGACACTTGAGATTCTCAGAGCAGGCTGGGATATTCTGAGATGTCCTTGGAACCTCCACCAGCTCATCGAGCTGAGGTTCTGCGGACGTTCCGGAAAATGAGCTTCCCTGGACATCGCCAATTATTGTTCCGGGGAGATCAGGCCTCGGACATCATTTCCACATCCTGTCAAAATGGTGGTGTAGGTATCCAGGTCTCCAAACCGAGTTAGTGATGGCAAAATGGTGTCCAGATCATGGATTACTAAATATTTTCTCACCCTTCGCGTTTCATCTTGTGATATCGTGCCGTACCGGCGGAACTTTCCAGAAACTTCTCTCTGTACCTACATGCCCATGCACGGCAGACAGGCCATACGACGATACTAGCACCATAACGAAGAGGAGGATGGAGACGCGATGAAGACGACCGCAAGAAGGCTGCGCCTGGTTCTCTGACTCGTGGCGCCCCCCTCAAAGACTTGGTTCTGCTCTTGCTGCTTATCTATCTAAATCTGCTGCTTCTAGCTAGTCCCCTACTCCTTCAACCGCTCACCCATACCCTTGTCGCCGTCTGCATCCCTCAGCGTCTCACCCGCATCCTTCACTTCCTCCCTTTCCCCCTCCTCTCCGCACACTGACGGCGACCCGCAACGCGTTCTCCACCATCCCGACCCCCACGCGAACACGTCTATCCCCCGCCTCGCGGCGCGCGCTAGCATTCGTCACGCTCAAACTGCCCAACTCGTCGTACCACGACGCGCGACATGCTGTCCCTGCAGTATCGTCGACCTTCGGCTCCACCGTCCTCGCTCTGAACCAGCATCTTCCCCTGCCCAAACCTGTTCCTCGCGCGTTGTCGGTCCCCATCGTTGAATCGCGCGATCTCTTCCACTTGCACCCGCATCACTGCCACACCTCGTCCACATCGACACCTTAAAAAAGGATGACACGCACCTTTCCCGCCTTCTCTGCTGCGAATGCTCGGCTCGAGTATTCTAATCCAGCTCAATCAAATTGAAACCCCCACCGATTTCGAATTCGAGTTTGATTTTACACCTCACCCCGCCACCCCACCGCCGTCATACGCACCACGAACTTCGCGTACGTTCGAGATTCTTTCAAGAACAAGTCAGGCAACGGGGCGAAGGGGAAGAGCACGATGCTACGGTGGAGGGAGCTGATGGGGAGGAAGGATCCAAAGAGGGATGGGGATGCAGTTACGGGGGGCCAAGGAGCTGTTGTTTGCTGGGGTGGGGTAGCGGCGGGGTGGACGAGGCTACGGCTCGGCTGACGGGATGGCGGCCTCGCGACGTGTGAGTGGATATGGGCCGGAGATGGGGATCGGTCGTAGGGAATCAGAACGGTAACGAAGTACAATCTTGGTACAATCCTATGCTGAACATCACAGTCTGCGATCGTGCTCAGTGACCCCGCTACTCCATCCCGGCCGCCCTATCAGTCTCAGAATATTCGTTTACAAATTACAGGTGACATTTGAAGGAGACCGACAGCTATTCATCGCTACATATGCTCTGCACCGCAAATACGAGTCCCTTGGGTAATAAGATTGGCACGTAGGTGCAACATAGGTGTCTACAGGGTACTGTCCATGGTGAAACGAAGATATCCCGACGAGGAAATGAACAGAATGTGGCAATGTGCTCGTGGACCCATTATGTTCAAGTTCATTCCAGCGGGCCAAACGTGGACTTCATTAATCCGTCATTCCGCGCCATTCTCCTATCGAGGCTAAATTTGATCTAATACTTCAATGTGCGGTACCAGGGCTGCACCGGAGGGCATTGTGAATTTAGGTAACGGCTTTGCCGGAGGCCGGACCTCGGAGAGGGGTTCTAGTGTACGATGAAACCCTTCTCCGAGGGGCATTACCTAAGCAAAACCTAGGTGCCTTAGGTGCGAAGCAGCTCTTCAATCTTTTTCTGGTCTGCGATGCGCGAACCGGCCTACATAGATCAATCTTGCACTGGGAATGGTTTGACTCCGCGGGACTCAAATCTGCGGACTGCGGGAATCTCTGTGGACCACCTCAATTCAGTCACTGGCCAATTACTGGCTCAATGGCAAATGCAGGCCCATATAAGATTGGGAGAACTTCTCCCCCTTCTCGGTCATAGCATCGACGAGTCGTTATGCCCAAACTGATATCCGGTAATACGGCGTCCGGCCCAATTGTCTCTGTCTCGCTCCAGGAATCATTTATGGCAAGTTCAGCAAATACTGGTGAATAGGCGTCTCATGCTGATTTCTGCAGGCGTTTCCGTTTGTATGTTTGGAATGTCAGTTTGGGTCCTTGCCTTCCAGCGCCGAGACAGAAATCTCAATGCGCCGATGCTCTTCGTTGCTTGTGTCATGTGGATTTTGTGCACCATGGTTTGTCTCATCTTTCACGCGTAGTTCTTCGGAAGCTACTAAACGACCTCCAGCGGATGTTTATTGATATTGCAATCACGGCTGAGGCCTTCACTAAGCATGCCTCGACACCAAATGGCCCTGAAATATTTCTTTCCGATTTTTCGGGACCAGTTTCTCTTCTCGATAACTCAATATACGGTATTCAAACGCTCATTGGTGATGCTGTAGTCGTAAGCCCCGTTGTCACTCTCCGCATTATCCGGAAATATGATCTTGCAATTCATCGCCACCAAGATCTATCGCTGCTATGTGGGTTTGGGGTCGCTTCGACGTTGTTGTCGTGCCATGCATGGCGTGGATTGCATCCCTCGGTATCCATCTTGTGCCCAATCCTAATCATAAGCGCTCAAAGAATTAATCAGGGATGGTCATATATCTTCTGACGTCTTTTGCCCACAAAACAATCTCCGAAACTAAGATCGTCGTGCTTTATTCTACAACGTTGGCCGCCAACCTCTCGGCAACAAGTATGTGCACCGTTTCACCTCGTTGATGAAGATGAGCCGACGAAACAAAAATCCACTTTACCAGGCCTTCTTGCGTTCCGCATCTGGCAAGGAGATCGCAATGCTCGCAAGAATAACTCGTCTCAAAGTAGCCTGCGGCCGCTTTTGATAGTTATCATTGAATCCGGCGTGCTGTACACCACCATGCTAATCATGGCACTTGTCACGGTCCTCCATTTTTTGGCCATGGAATACGTTGTCAACAGTGTTGTGAGTCTTCTGCCTGTAGCACTCCATTACCTTTCACTGAGGACATATTTTCTGGTTTGTCTAGATGCCAGCTATTATATCCATCACGTTCAGCATGATTTTCATTCGCGTAGGTCTCGCGAGAAATCACGAAGACAACATACGATCGGTCAGAAGCTTTCCACTCAGTGCGCTACAATTTCGCAATGTGACCGATTCTGAAAACACCGACTCCACTCTTCAAACGACGATAGCCACGAAGTAGAAACTCTGACTTGACTTAGCTGATGCGGGATCGAATCCGTTTATGATGTTAGCCGCTGTTGAAAGTAATGTTATTTTATATGCGTGTTGTATACATATCCAAGTCGCGCGAAAGTAAGTAACAAAGACACAGACAGACGAGGACGAGGACAAATTATAGAGCAATATCAGCTTCTTCAAACACCTCATGAGCGCTTTTTTAGTGGCCATTGAGCGGCATATACATTGCCAGGGTCAATGGTCTGACCGTACGGCGATCAGAAGCTAATGAGTCGGTCAGGGACGTCCAAAATTAAGAATCATTGAACCCGCTCGGGAGTTTTGGCAGGGGGATTGATTCCCGTCATGAGATCGCACTTGACCGTCTTGACGAACTTTGAACTGGCCAAACTTACCTGCTCTCGGCAGCTGGGTAAATTTAAGTAGCGCGGGATCCACGATTCAGAGATATTTATGCAATTGACCAAGGCTGTAGCTGATCATCTACCGCATCCCACACCTATGAGAATGTTCTCACATCGAGCACCGAGCTTCAAATATGATACCGGTTTTGAGCCTGCATTCCAAGTTCCAACAGCTTGGCCGTCAGCAATACCAGCATGACCTCCAAGAAAGTGGCACTGATAACTGGATGCTCCGACGGCGGTATTGGATTTTATGTGTATGCCTTCGTCTTGAATAATTGCGTCCACATGTTGAAGTCGCATTTCACTGAAGATGCCAGAAATTGGCGGAACGCGGCTTCATCGTATATGCAACATCCAGATCGCTTTCCTCTACGGAGGGCCTTCAACACCCCAACATCAAGAGACTGGAGTTGGACGTCCGAAGGGACTCCCAGGTCAACTCCGTCGTGTCGACCGTCATTGCGGAATCCGGCCAAATCGACCTCTTGATCAACAACGCGGGCGTCATCTCTGCGGGTATGTTAATTTTTAACCACGGAAATTCACCTTTCTTCAAATCCCTTCTCTGTAGGACCACTTGTGGAATGGACAGCGGAACAAGCAAAAACCGTCTACGACACAAACATTTTCTCAATTATTCGGTTATGCGGCGCCGTCGTTCCCCACATGGCGAAGAGGAAGAGTGGAACAATTGTGAACATGGGTTCTGTAGTGGGAGAAATGTAAGCTTAACCTCCCTTGTTAATCTAGCTTCTGCTGAATATCAAACGTACCGCAGACCCACTCCATGGACTGGAATCTATGACTCCTCGAAAGCCGCCGTCCGGTCGCTCACCGACACCCTCTTCATGGAATGCAAGCCGCTCAACATCCGTGTGATGCTCGCAGCGCCGGGAACGATTAAATCGAAGCTCGCCGACAAGCAGGACGACTTTGAATTGGCGTCGGGTTCGCTGTATACCTCGTTCTTCCACAATATTCGCCAGCGGATGGAGGCGTCTCGGGACAACAAGACGATGTCCACCGACGTGTTCGCAGGCAAGCTGGTCGCTCAGGCACTCAAATCCTATCCGCCCCGGTACTTCAGTGTCGGAGGATATGTGTCGACGTACCGCCTGCTTAGCTGGCTGCCTCGTGGCTTGGGGCTTTGGATGTTTTGGCGGATGTTCTCTCAGCCGAGGAAATAGATCGTTGGTGAGTGGCGATTCGAATTCATGATTGGGTGATTTCACGAGCATATGCAGATCTGTGCACAAACGACGCAGCGGTGCTAGCCTTGATGTATCTCAGTTGATCGTGTTGTATGTCGACGCGAATTGAAGTGGATTTGTATTATATATCTGCAAATGCTGGGAACGGATAGAAGTCAAAAAGAACTGGAATTGAACGCGTTGCATACATACGGAGTCTCTACTATACTAATGACCACTCGCCGAGACATCATCCCCTTCGACGATCGGCTCCGCACGCACGACTTTGAAAAACTCTTCACCCTAGACACAGTCGATATGTTAGCGGCGAAACTGGCTGAGAAGCAATTGAGACTCACTCCACCGCGGAAATGCGACAGAATACAGTTGGGCTTTTGAGCGAATTCTCTTTCCAGGACCATCTTTCCCTCTGCTGCAAGGCCTCCACGAGGGAACTCCTGCTCGATCTCCTGTACCGTCCTGCGGTCGACGAAGCGCGACCCAGGACCGGCCTCATGGTACCCGCAAACGTCAAACCAGGCACTCAGAAACATGAGCATCCCCGTGGCGGACGACTTCCCGGAATCCAGCACTAATGTGTGCAGAACGATACTCTGCACGATATCGCCAACCTGTTCTGCGTCGAGACTGGGGGCCTTTTCGTGGAGATGATCGTACGCCATTATTCCTCCGTGAAGCTCGAAGGTCATGCCGTGCGCGGGATGGGCGCGTCCTTCGTCTGTCATCGTCCAGCCGAGATCGTGGAGGAGGCAGGTGTGGTAGAGGCGCCGGGCAAGCTCCTCGAAGGTAATCTGGGGCACGCCTGGCGTTTCGGATGGGAAGCCGTTGTATAGAATGGCGAGCGCAAAGTAATAGCAGCGGATGGAGTGAACGAAGCCTTCGTGTGGGGTGATTTTCTTTGCGTAGTCGAAGGATGCAGTGTGCTCGGCGTCGAGCTGGAAACTGCGCAGGGTGTCGAAGGACACATATTTGGGGTCGACTTTCGCTAGAGCGAAAAAGTCGTCGACATTTGTGGGTACGTAGGCGTCGAATGTTTTGGGGAAAGACATCTTTTCTGGATTCTGAAGGGACTCCAGAAAGACACCCATTTATATAGCGAGAGGAGAATTGAAGTCTCGGAGAAGTATCGGCATTGGTAATCGAGGCTTGCTTTCCAATCTGCAAACCTGCGCATTAAGCTGCCCAGGACACTAAGCTCCTTGCCAAATTAGGAAACCTGGGTTGCACGAGAACCAGAGATGTCTAGAAAAATGGGGATCTGCGGCGTAAGCAGGCAGGCAGGTGCGTGCGAGTTCTCCTCGTCTTGCATTGTGAGTGGCGTGGGAGAGTTGCTGAAGAACTAGACGAAAAAGATACGGCGGAGATTCCGACTCGATTCTCGACAATTCCCGGAAGTTCTGCTCAGATTGTTAGTGTTGTTCGGGTCGGAGAGGGTCGGGGAGGGTTCAGGGTCGGGGTTTGGGTCGCGACCCGGGTCGGACAGGGAAAAAATTGAATGCCGCTTACTTTGAGTTCTACACCAACAGAAGCTGGGATTTGTATGTTATGTTGTCCCTCGAGATTGACTCGAGATTAAATTTTCAGTCTAGAAAGAGACATTGTGAGCCTAGCAAATGTAAAAAGTTCATTAATACTTTCACCAGCAGTCCTCAAATTCACTTCAGAATTTCAAAACCCGGGTCGGCGCTCGACCTGGTTCTCGGGTCTCTCGGAAGCTGGGACCCAACCCGCAACCTCCCGCGACCCTCAGTGAAGTCGGGCCTGGGTCGGGTCGGGTCGGGCTCGAAAGCCCGTCGCAAATTTCTTTTTTTCACGACCGGACCCGATAGCACCCAATCGCGTCCGAGTCCCTTCAATAACACATTACCGTTGCGCCCCTTATAGTGCCTGATGGTAAGATGGAGACCAGAACCAAGTTGGATGTAGTTCATTCTGAGATATTGTCGGGCACTATCGAAGGGGCTCGGGCGCAATCGGGCCCGGTCGTGAAAACAAGAAATTCGCGCGACGGGCTTGGGTCGTCTTCGACCCGACCCGAACAACACCATGCTCAATCGTGTGCATATAGCTTGCCGAGTTGGTGGCCACATATCGGAGAAGCGCCAAATGAATGCAGCAGTGCGCAAAGTATGAGGGTCCCAGGAATCAGAGGATGAGGCCTGATGAGGCTCGAAGACACATCAACTAGTCCCGTGACCCGTCGCGTGGTTCGTCTCGCACAACGCGTTCAAGGGGCACTTTCATCTCTGATCTCGGACTTGCTGCCTCACCAAGCTATTCGCTAGATAATCATAACATGCGCCGCGCCCAGAGCGTACGAAATCATGCCAGACCCTCGCTAGCAGTCGGCGCCGACGACTTGGGTGTTCTCAGAGAAGGAAACGAGTCCAGCGAGGATGCTCTCCGCCGTGAGCTGTTGGAGAAAGATCGAGAAAACGACCGGGTCTGTCCTGCTTCTACAGACGCGACAAAGCATCTATAACTTTGTGCAGCTGAAAACGCAGATAACCACTCTCCAAGCCCAATTAGCTCAGCGGCCTCCCATTGAAAGAGTTCAAGACCTTGAGAAAGAGTACAAGAGTCTTGAGCTTCTCCTTAGTGGCACACAACGGGAAAATGAGCGATGTATGGCTGAAATTGAAAGGTTTGCAGTGCTTATATCTCCGCGACTCGTGTCTAAGGCGTGTCATGCAGGGGAAAGGCGCGCGAGAAAATGCTGGAAAGAGAATTGACCAGACTGGCCGGGGAGAACTGGCAGGTATGTATTATCTCCTCGCTAGTGGAAAATCAAGAACTAACGCTAAACAGTCCACTCTTGACATCGCCCCAGCACCTGCACCGACTCTTTCAAGATCGATACTTCATCAGCGCTCGAATACCCTTGCTACCGCACCTTCACCCGTTCTGTCTCACGCACAAGCGCATAATACGGACAATGCGACTCAGCGTCAGTTACAAATCGACCAGCAACACGCTACGCTCGCGCACATCGAACAAGTGCGCATGCTGATCCTAGGCATGGAGCAACGGCTTCAGACGCGGGAGGAGAAATTAGTCAAGAGCGTAGAGCGGGCAGAGAGCGAGGGAAGGCGATTCGAGCAATTGCGGAGCGAGATTGCGCACAGTTCATGATTCTCACATATTTTTTCTCTGCATCTTCGTGTACTCATCGTTTGTACAAGGTAGCCAGCCATACCCATGTGTATCATCAGGAAAGGAAAGAAGGTCGGGGTTTGCGATTGAATTCGACATTCATGCCCAAAAAGAAACCAAACTACATACAAATAAAACGTACGCTAATATTCTTCATCATCTAAGTAAGCTATATATCATACTGCAAACTCGCTGTTATAGCTGTCCGCGCTGCTTCCTCCCTGCACGATCTGGACTTCGTGGCTGTATACAGCGGGGGGCACTGTAATCGGTTGGATGTAAACGCTTCCGCGCGTCAGACCGTGCTTCGCAAGAACAGGCGCAGGAGTGGCCTTCCTCGGTGCCCGAACACGCCCAACGCTCTTGACTCGAGCGGGTGCGGCGCTGGGAGCCACAGCACCCTCGTCGTCGGCATCGGCATACGCATCTTCTGGCACGTCCCCGTGCAGCCACGAGCTCGCAAGTGTGTTCGCGCTCGACGACACGGTGACATCGTCAGTCGGCGCAGCGTCTGGCCGCCGCTTCTTCTTCAGCGTCTTGCGATGCGTCGAAGACGCGGGTGTGCTTGTGCTCGCCGTGAAGACGCTAGGCGTGAACTCCACACCCGCGGGCGCCCAATCCACTTGTCCGCGCTGCGTCATCTGCAGCAGCGCCATGCTCGAGACGCTCGAGTGCCCCTCGTGTGCATGAGGACCGTCCGCGACGCGGACCTCCTCTGGCACGGCCTGCCCATAGTCATAACCCTCATCGGCATCCTGCATTTGCGCCGCATACCTCGCCTTCAGCGGGTCCGCGTCAAACTGGAACGGGTCGATCTCGGTATTCGGCGTGCTCGTGCCGCCTTCGCGCGACGAAGACGCGAAGGTGCGCGGGGTCGTCCCGAGCGTGGTGTCGCTCACCATGTTCCGGTGCCGCGACTCCGCTTGGTTACCGCGGGTGCCGGGGGGGCGAGTACACGTCGCTCACAGGGGGCCGATACGCGTTGTCGTCTGAGGGCGGGGAGTACGCAGCGTTCATCCGTGGGGGGGAGTACACCGCATTCGGAAGCGGTGAATACTCGTCGTTCATGCGCGGGGGCGAGTACGCGTACGCGCCGGGGTCCGCATACGGATGGGGGATACGCGCGGCGGTGCTTCGGACGGGTGAAACAGGGCCGTCGTACGCATAGTGATATACCGGCTCCTCGTCCTCCTCGTGCTCGCCCCGCATCGACGCTCCATACGCCGAGTCGCGCGACGACGCGTTGTAGTTGTACGTATACGGCGCGTCGTCTCCTCGCTCGGCATCCCACTCCTTTGTCTTAGTGCGACCTCCGACAGCGCGGGCTCATCCCATTCGCGAATCGGCGACGGCGCCATGGTGGGCGGGATCCCGGGCACGGGGAACTGCGTCGCGAGGTCGTGCACGGCGGAAAGGCTGTAAGAGCTACGGCCGCTGTACGCTGAGCTGCCGCGCGTGTGGCGTTGCTGCTGCTGCTGCTGCCGGGTCTTGTAGGCCTGCGCGGGGTGATGCGGCTGGCGGAGGGCGCGGGCAGGGCAGGAGGCGCGGGGGCGTGGAAGCTGTAGGTGTACGTCGAGTCTGCGTCCCGAGCGGTTGAGTCTGCGGGGCGGTCGTAGATGATCGAGGGATACGGCTGGGTGGAGGTGGAGTTTGAGGCGGGTCGGGAGGGGCGGGACGGCGGTCATAGGTGGGACGGGATCGAATGCGAAAGACGGCGCAACGGAGGGGGCGTAGCGTGACGTCCGTGCCATCGTCATCTACAAACACCACGCACATTAGGCGTGTCGTTAGCGACGTCAAACGTAAATCAATAGGCAAGGGGAGACGCACCCAGGTGGGGCTGACTGGTCGGGCGTTCACGCTATCCGCAATCATGGCAGGACTGGGGATATCGAGCCCAGAGAAACGCATCTCTAGCATGGGGGCGTGTTTGGGTCGGGGAAGTGGACTGTTACGCGGGACCGCGCGGTGGCTGCAGAGTCAGTTGTGTGCGTTGTAATGCTGCGTTTGAGAGGCGGGCGGGTGGCGACGGGTGCTGGTGCAGGGAGCTGTGGACCAGACAGGGTATACAACGGGGATGCCGGCATTGAGTTGGACATCTGCTGCATTTGAGGGGGTGCGAGGAGGGTGGAGGGGCCGGCGACGGGCGCTTCAGAGGGGACGGCCCGAGGGGCATCGTAGAAGTCTTTGGCGGTGGGCGACAGCTGGCGGAAGGTGCTGAAACGCGGGTTTGAGATCATCATCGCCAACCGCGAACGGCGAAACCCGTTCTTCTCGCTGTTCTGCCGCATCTCTTTCTCGACCTCCGCAAAGTCATCGACGAGGTCGACACCTTTGACGATGCCGACAATAAGGAAGGCTCGCGCGAGGAAGCGGAGAATGCGGCGAACAAGGGCACCACCGAATCCACCCTGGGCAAACCCGACGACGGTCTCGATGGGCACCGAGTTTGAAGCCGCCGGCAATCCAGCCGATACCACGAATGAGGTGGGTGGTGTCGGAGGAGGTTGTTTCGATGCGGCGCTGGTCTACAAGGCGCGGATGAGGCGGTAGAAGGCGAAGCAGAAGTTGATTGCTTCGAAAGCGGTAAGGAGAGCGAGCGTGAGGACGTGAGGAAGGTCCAGAGCTGCTGGTCGTTGAAGGACAGGAAGCCGATGGCCACGGATACGACCCCGTCGACGTTGGTCAAGCCATAGTGGATCCCGACGAACGACGATAGTTCATTAAGGGCAATGATAGCAGGAATGAAGAATAGAAGTAGAACGTTTGCTATGCGTTGAAATCGTTGAGGGAGTGTGTCGATTAGTTCTCCACGGGTGAATAGGTAGACAAATAAGGTGTAGAAGAATATCGGAAGAAAGGAAGTGGCCCCTGCAGAGCGGATGGTTGGCAAGAGTATTTTCTAGAGCAGCATAGTGACGCACCTAACACAATGTCCACAGTGCGAAAGACAGTGACACTATCCCGCACAGCGGGTAGGTTGTGGGACAACAACTCAAGCAACGCCAGCGCAAAGTAGGACCATCCTTCCGCTGTCAGTAAGAGATGTCTCCTGCATTTACATTGTCAGTTCCGGTGAGTTGGTAGACGGACAAAGAACACACCGTCCAGTACCCCAGTTTGTCAAGATGAGCGTAGTCGAGAAAATGAGCTCAAGGGCGGTCGGAATAATCAAGAGCTGAGACTGAAGGGCAGAAAAATGTTCACAACGGAGGATCGAGGCAGAAGAGAGGCAGAGGGATCCCATTTACGAAATGGGGAGTTGCTAGAGACAGCAATAGGCATATCTCGGAGCTGGGGCGAGCAAGGAGACGGCCTAATGTAAAAGAGTGAATGCAGACTGGCTGCCAAAAAAAAGAGGAGACCGGCGCCCTTGAGGTGAAAGGAGGAGTGAGAACGAAGACCAGGCTCGATGTCAAGGCCGGCCCTGTTGCTGTGCCTTTCATCACTCCGTTGCGCTCGTTGCCAATCCGTCTATCACACGCATCCGTCATTTGTCCTTGTCCCCCCTCTCTAAATAGTGCGGGGCCCGTTCATGAAGACCTTGTCCTCGCATGGGAACGTGAGTCTACGCAATTTTCTTTGTATTTTGACCTCGTCCCGTTTTGGCACTACTCGTCCAAAGTCCGAAATAGGCAATCCATCAATCCGTGAAACACTTGGCAAAACACTTGACATGCGTCATTCGCGGCTTGACTTGCCCTCAACATCTCCAACTTGATTCCGAACACCTCCAGTCGATTCTCACTCGCAGGAGCGCAGTATACCTCCACCTCTCACCTATCGCGTTAAGATCGAGACTTTGTTGCCAACCAACTTGTTTGATGTCCGGCCTCGGTGACTGTTCAACGGGCCTTCAACAGTTCAACTAAACGACCGAATTCCTGGACTCAGATGTCGCCTCCTGGAGGCATTTCGCTTCGAATTCTGGGAAGGCATGCGCCATGTAGCTAGCAACTTCGACCGCCGCCAAGAAATCCACTACTTCGGTTCCTAGTAACGCTGCACGCGGCGACGCGCGTTAATTGCAGGCGCGCGGTCCGACGGCGCGAGCGTTGACTCCTGTGGATTTGCATGTGTCTTCGAACCTCACTCGCTCTGCTTGATTGTCAACGACGTCATGTCGATCCGGGAGAACCAGTTCAGCAGCATTTAGCTTCTCATTGTCCAAGTAATTTATATTGAAGTTTTGTTTCGTAATTGCAGCAACGCCTGACTCTCCAATTTAGTGAAATCTCCGATTTCTCTGGAATGGCAATTCCCAATCGATTGCTGCTCTCTTCAATCTCTGTCTGTGGTGAAGGAACGTTTTACTAACTAGAAATTCGACGCCTCGAAGCCAACTTGGTTGTGCCGCAGTTCGAATTCCCAGGCCGAGCCAAAGTCTGATTTGTTTAATTCATTTGCAATAGAGGCAAGTACGCAGAGAGACTCACGAGCAACAACAGAGCTCAGCACGTAGGAGCAATTAAACCATGCTCGATCGAAAACGAAATGCAATCTTATTGGATGGTCAGACCCTCTCGACAACTCAAATGATCAAACAATGGCTAGGTCTTCCAACTGGAACGCGATATTCATTGAAACACATGAACAGGTGAGAGCTCCTCTAATAGACTGATAGAAACAGTCAAGCCACGAGAGAATCATATAGTAATACACATGGGAAAAATTCCTTCTACTACTCCTGGTATACAAAATAATGAACAAACGTCGGCGGAATAGCTTTTGGTGGTAGCGCATTGGCAGTGTCTAGATCGCATGAAGCGCTTTCAGTTCCTGCGGAAACCGCGACAGGAATCCGCCGCCGCTCGATGACTTGGTGAACATCGGATACGCGTCGTTGCCGCTCTCCTTTCGGCGACCGAAGCAGACAGTGCAGGCCGCGAGGAGAACGAAGATGAGAGAGACGAAGGTCATCCAGAAAGCTGGGCAGCAGTATGATGAACGTCGATTGAGATTGAAAGATAGATAGTTCGAGACACGTACCAGATCCTGCGTTCACATTGCCGTCGACATGGTCCAGTTTCCCGATTTGATGATGTACGAACGCGAAGAGCGCGATATCGATGGCGAAAGCGATCAACAGCTGTATCCCAGTACATTGTTAGCTCAGGTTTTGTACTCAACAAGAAAAGACTAAACAAACGTACCATCAAAGCTGCGAAAAACGAGGTAAGCGACGCTATCATGGGGCCATGTTCCAATTTGGAGACCGCAAATCAAAGGCGACGGCGACTGCTGCTGTGGCTGGAGAAATCCGATATCATATTTAAATTGTGTGGTTGGGCACGTGAAATCAACCAACCGACTGGGTGAATGGCAAGTCCACGAGTCCACGACGCGCCAACGGTCACGATTTGACCTTCCAGAGTGAAGACAGAAATAGGATAGCCGTGGCCTGAAACAGTTCAATTGTTGAGCAAGACTGATGGGATCGAACTTTACCAGTGTGAACACAGGTCCTGTGGTTGTTTCCGTCGTAGATGCAAGGACCCCTCCACCGAACATCAACGGATTTCTCAAAGAAAGTGATGGACTGTCGCCTACCAAATACCCCACTGTCGAAAATATGTTGGCAAATTTGGATGAAGTCGGAGGGAAGCGACTTACTCTGACTTGTGAAAGCGTATGCGACTTATCGAGTCCACCCGAGATGCCGGACTTGAATTGACGCGCGCAAGTCCAGCGCAGAAAGATAGGGGAGGGAGATCGACGAGAGGAAGCTCAGCACGAGAGCCAGGAAGAGCAAAACCGTGCCCGCGATATAAAATGGACGTGACATGGTCGCGGCTAATAAAAGGGAGGTTGAGGTGGGGTGGTAGGAGAAAGGAGGAAGAAGTCGTGAAAAGTCGCGACTCTGTGGGCGCGGCTTTTATGCAAAATCCCACGCGCGCGATTTAGACGCCTGCATAGCCGACCGGTTGGGGGGACTGATGATAGAGGATGATAGCTGTCGAATGTTCAATTGAATATGCGCTGATCTGTCGGCGGGATTTACTCGATCGCGAATGAGATGGTTGCGCAAATATAGCCTGGCAACAGCACCCTGCAGCTTCAATGCGTGGGTGCAGGAGCTCTTTGCGTTGGACAGCTCAGCGCTCAGTCGAAGTCCGACCCAGTGAAACTGAATTACTCGATCACCGTTGTCCGCACGTACACATGGTCGAGTCATAATTTCGCGTAAGATTTTCAGAAAGAAGGTTGAAAACGTTCACGCCGTTGCGCTGAAGTTAAAATGAGGGCTGTGCATGTTATCAATGGGCAAGGCGAGTTCAATCTGCACCAGTGCAAGGTTATTGACGAACAAGATCTAGAAGCTGCATATTTTTAGAAGATTGAGTTGATGAGGTTGCAATTCCCACCTTTCGTCCTGAATGAGGATTCTTCGGGGCCGTGCGTGTCGGGGGAGTCACAAATACCCCTGATGCTTTTCGAAAGACTCGCCGACACTTTCCGACTGTTCCTGGCCAGTGAAAACTGCCGTGCGAGAGTATTGAACAAGTATCCAATATTGGATGTTTGTTCAAGGCACTGGAATACAAGCTTGTTGAAGGATGTGCATCGAGATAGCTCGAAGTCAGGCAGGGAAAAGCTTTCGATGAAGTGAACCTCAAAGCGAGTTGCAGAGGCTGCAGAGAAGCTGAGCGACTGAGCCGAAGCGAGCTGTTAGATATTTTTTTGCGGGTCGTGCAGCCAGACAGCGAGGCGTTTAGTCGTGCCGTGTTTCTGTTGTCCGGGAATGAGCGCATGCATGAGCTCCAGGCTCCTGCCCGTACAATCCCCCAGTTTGGGAAGAACCAAGGAAGAACAGTAAAAAGTGTGGCAACGTAAGTACTGTGTCATCATCGTGAGAAACTTGAAGATCCGCGGAGCGAGCACGTGAAGAACAAGTACAACCAAACATCGCGATTGTTAAGAAACTGATAGCAAATAAATACAGCAATAAATACTATAACTTAATCCCATGAATAAAACAAATGAACCCTACTATATAAGTAAACAACAACCGCTGAGATTACTGGAACAACGTCTGATGTCAGTTTCCGCCAGCCTGAGGAAAACCCGAAGAAACGACTCGACACACCATAAAGTCGCACCAAGCTGGCTCTTCCCATTTTGACTCCGGAGGAGGCGGCGGCGGAGGTGCTGGTACGAGAAACCGCACCTTCCGCGGCGAGAAAAGCGGTGAAGAGGTCGCAGAATCGCTATCTTCGGATTCGACAATGCCATCATCCGATTCCACCAGTAATGCAAACCTCATCCAAGTCAGGAGCTGGGGGTAGCTCCACGACTGTGCGCGGTTGCTTTTTAGTGCAGGATACCGGGACGGGCAATAGTTGAATTTGACGAAGGCAGTTCATGAACATTTTGGTCGTGAGTTTTCTCTCTGAGGCTTCTGCTAGGTATTAGAAATGACGAGCAGAAGAAGAAACGGTTGAGCTGAAGCTATTTACCTGGTAAATCCTTCGCAGATTCTTCATCCATAGAATCGGACAACGACGAGGAATGAGATCCAGAAGAGTCCAGCGACGCCCGGCGAACGGGGCCTGCTGGGCTCTTCATCGCGGACTTGCGAGGATATTCTGAAGTGCGGTGCGAAAATGTTGCTGCCAACGCGCGGTCGACAGGCCCCTTGCACTGGAGTAGAAATAGAAGCAGACCGAAAACGGTTTCGGACTGTGGCTGATCCAGCTTTGAGACCAGCTTGAGGAAGAAGTGCGACTTCGACGGCCAAAGAAATCCAGCAATTATTGCGAGAAAAAGCAACTGCTGAAACGGCCATCGTCAGATACTGAAGGTTAGAATGAAACTCTTTCCCATTTATACCTGCATGGAAGCACAAGACAATTGAGGCGCCCCCTCTACACAGCTGTGGAAATGCGGTGTTTCCGCCTGAAACGCCGTCAGCCTTGTCTTGAGCTTCCTTCCATCAATGCCGGTCAGCCACGGAAATGTCTCCTCATTTCTTCGTGGTGTACTTGTTCGTCGTGTCCATATTAGCACACACATGTCAACTCCTGCAACTATAAAGCTAAATATTACCGGCAAGCATTAATTCATAAAACCCAGGTGGTACAGGGGTGGGAAGGATATGCGTGGTTGAATGGGCATGTCGCCCAATTCTGCTGTGTACTTATGTCTCACTTGTTAGTGACACCGGCAGTCGGTGTTCCGCAAACCTATTAGCTTCAAGACAAAGGCATTTTACAGGAATTAGAGGCGGAATCATGAAGTAAGAGGACTGCGTAGACATACCTTTGGTTCCATGGAATTCATTGAACGAATTTGAGGAAACGTGTTGTGGTGGGTCGTCAAATGGCGATCAGAATACTCCCACGACAGTGACGACACATTGCCCGTGTCGTGCCAGCGGCAAGGTTCCACTGAGCTACGCGATCTAAATTTGCCTGTGGGGACTGTGCCCGTAGTTCACTGCTAGACGGATTGTCCAACCCGGGACTCACTCCGCGGGTTAGTGAGTAGCTGTAGTATTCGAGAGGACACTCACTTCCTTCCGGGACCAGCGTTAATATTCAGGTTGCCGCTTGCAAGAATGCAAGGCTTCGATGCAATGTCACCGATAGGTGACAAAGGCAAACTTGAAGGACGGAACGGCAAATCATCCGAAGCTTGTAGATACCCATCGAAGGGAATAACGACTCGGCGTCGAACCTGCAGAGGTAATTAGAGATGGAAGTTCGTTCTTCCCCCATGAGAAGGATGCGTCCAAGAAAATCCACAAACAGGCCATTTCGAGACAAATGAGAGTACCGTCAGTGATGCCTGAAAGTCCTTGAACTTGGAGCCTCCTCCGCACTCACAGTTCAACCGAAAAGTTACTACTCGCCGAGAGATAAATATTTTGGTCAGATCATTCCTCTGTAATTCATGATTCACAGTGGATTCAAGATTAAGTGCCGAATCTCGAATCCACCAACGAGCGGTGATTCGACTCGAATCGGCCGAGCGAGCGTAGCATTCACTGGCACCGGAAGCGCTGAGGCCAAGCTGAGGCTGTCATTGGCTGAGCTGGGTTTCCGAGCCGAGCAGAGCCACATCATCGCCAATCACGCGAACACTTTGGTTCAAAAATTATTTTGCCAAAAATGAAACAAGACGGCGAAGCAATTGTTTAGATGAGTCAACACTTGATGTTAGCGGTGTAACGAAGCTCGATTCACAGATTCACATGTCCCAAAAAAATTCCAAGCTGCAACCTGAGAGTCCAGACTCGACTGTATAAGTAGTACTTTGTAAACTAATAATGATAATAATGTGAATGAAGCCGAAACATTATTGTATGTGCGGTGCACGCGCCAAAATCCTCCTAAACCCAAAGACGAATGATATGTATGCGGGTCTGAAAACTCGATAAGCAAAAGAATGAAAACTCGAAGCAAAGCAAATGAATCAATACTCACTGACTGTGAAACTGCCATGGCGATTAAGCTTGCTATTCAAGCAATAACGCATTGACCGCTCGAGCCTGTGCCGCTGTCTTCATTGACAGTGGGGAGGGAAGTATCCTCCTTGCAGACGACGCATTGGCCGCTGGATCCGGTGCCGCTGTCCTCGTCGGTGGGAAGAAGGACGATGTCGTCGACTTTAGCAGTGGTAGGGTTGAAGGAATCCATTAGGTATGAGTGGAGGATGAGTGTGGGTGGTCAAGGAGAGCGGGCGGTTGTAGGCGAGCTTGGGTGTAGCCAGTGAGTCGGTCTTGCTGCCTTTTTATACCTCGAGCGGTGCTTTGCTCGAAGGCCAAATGCGGAAATATACAAGAGAAATCGATCTCTGATTGACTCACCGTTGTGAACAATAGAGAGGGAGGAAGACGCGCGCGGTGGCCTAAGCGAACAAAAAGAAAGATCGGCGACCTAATGGGGAGAACAAAGTTCTGAGTCTGAGCTTGGCGGAATCTGTCAGCTCTGTTTTCGTTGATGCACAATGATACTCACACGTATGGTTTTCGGTAATGCAATAAGCTGCGGCCCTCGAATTTTCTAGTCAATTCAAGCAGCATGTTTATGATCATGAGATGTTCCGTTCTGGCGACCCAAACGCGTGCGAGGACAAGAAAGAGACGGAGAATAGTGGCGCTTCAAGAACCTCGTACCAACAGCAATAATAAGGCAATGGAAGGATCATAAAATCAATCCAACCAGCCCCAGAACGTTGTCAAATCTAGTTGTTTGACCCTAAATTCAAGACAAAAGCATTCGATCACGGCGATCGGTTGCCGAAGAAACAAAGTCGTCCGAGGTGAATGGGGAAAGCTTACACTCTGAGCTTGGTCCTGATGCACGCCTTGATCATTTACCTCCCGACAATTGAGACAGAGTTGGACAATAAAGTCGTTTCGATTCATGAGAGTTTGATGAGGGTTGGCCACAGCGTGAGCCTACTCCAATCAAATGGACCTGGCGCTTGGATATTATGGATAAAGACTGGTCATAAGAAGGGGAGGTAAGCCCAAGTCAGCTTTTATTCGGATAAGATATAGTGCCTGTGGCTGGAAAAAACCGAACACGGGTTGAACTCATATGTTGGGTGTAATTGGAGCCGGCTGTGCCAGTCTCGGCAATCTTCTCGGTGATTTCGGCGTATTTCGGCTTCCGCAAAAAAAAAACTATTGACGGCACTCGGATCGTGACACGGCTTCAAATTTCGACAGAGCAGCGAGGTTGGAAGCATCGAAATTCGGACGGCAGACTTGAGAGAGAGAAAGCATCGGGTTGGATTTTCTGCGCCCGCCCCGGCTTTACTATGAAACGAGAACTATATTTTGGCATGGAATTTATCGGCGTACCATACAGTTCCATATCAAGGGTGATTCATCTCAAGTTGCAGCACACCAAGAATGAAAGAAATCATCTTCGTACAATTCAAAATTATCCTGGATTTTCTCCGTGCCGGTGGCGCCACGATACCCTCTTCAATTGGCTGTTGATACTTGACCATAGAGCTTAAGAAGCTGCGCGTTTTGCCTTCTCCGCCGCACATTCGTGCTTGTGGGTGGACTTCCAGTGTGCCTAACAAGCGTTAGCAAGTCCAAGAGAAAAAAATATTCCACAAGCGACCCGCACCGTCTGACACGCCCGTCCGCAATAAAATCTCTGCCCACACCCTGAACACGCTTTCAAGTCGTTAGGATTACCACAAGCGGCACACGCCGTCGCCCTTCGGCTATCCCTCCCCATCCTTCTTCAACTCCTCGTAGAACCCAAACTCATCGCCAGGCGACAGCGTCACCTCGCGTGTCGTCTTATGCTTGCTCGGCATTAAAGGCTGTCCCATCAGCGCCTCCGGCGTGAATGGAATCTTGAACGCCTTCGCGCCGGGGTGAGTACGATAATTTCGTCCCGAGGGCGGTCATGACCGCTTGCGTCGTCTCTGCAAGGTCGAAGTAATCTGGGTCGAATTTCGCTCCGAGTTTTTTATCCCAGCCGCGGTCGGTATAGTTCTTCTCGGAATAGATTTGTGCGAGGAGTTCTCGGCGTTGAGACAGGGTGCTGCCGGGTTTGGTGAGCGTGTCGATGTGTTCGGCCCATTTGCTGTTGCCTCGGCCGTTTTCCATTGGACAGATGCCCGAGCCAGAGAGAATCTGGACGCGGCCGTAGCTTTTCTTCCAGGGGTGCGATTTTTTCGACCTGGAAGGAATTAGTCCAGAGAGAGTTGGAGAAGGAAGGAAGGACACGGACCGTGATTATGTGGCGGTAGTGGTCACCGAGATCGTATTCGTACAAGAGTTCGTCGCCGACTCTGGACAAGATGTGGGCGAGACAGTAGTGATCTTCGTTGAGGAAGTCGTAAGCAGACTGAGACAGAGTGAGGCGAGCTGAATCTAATTTTTAGAGTACTTACAGAGTCGAGGTGCATTATGTCGACTGCCGTGCTGTTCTAGAAAAAAAATGGACTGTGAGATCGAGGTCAAGGGAAATGATATATAGCCACCTTGGGGCCAAATTGCGCGCCGTCGCGAACATCAGTCAGGATATGTACATGGAAATTCCTGACCCTGTGCCCAAAATACCTAATGAGTCTACAAAAAGAGACAACGGAATGCTTACCATCCCATCAGCGGCGCCAAGATTTTGTCTTGCAAGACTCCGAGCGACATCCCTCCGCTTACAACGAAGCGTCTCCAGATGCGGTCCTCTCCATTCGTCGTTGGAATTTCCCTGGACGTCGATATCACGACTTGCATCTGCGAGATTGGACGGCACTCACGGCATGTGGATTCGCAGAAAGTAGTCTCGTCGCGTCAGATCTCCCAGATCGAGTTCCTTAAGCTCGCGTTTCTAGAACAATTCGGTTAAGATGTTGTATTTGAAGACAAGATGTTACCTTTTGCGATAGAACGACGCTCATGAATTGATCCTCTGGACGTGCGAGCGTGGTTTGCCCGAGCGATCCGTAGATGGCCTGGGTCTTCATCTGCGCAGGAACACCGTTAGCGTATGATTCCGGCATAATTCCAGGGATGTAAAGGAATAAGTATAATGAAGAACCCTTTACTTTTCTTGGCCCGTAATATTGGATATCTTCATGTCCTTCGCCTCTTTCTCCAGGTGGGATGTACTATAGTTTCTCATTGAATGGATACAAGCGACCTCTGTGAAAACACATACGGGATAAAAGCCCCAGGACCTAATTCTACCGTCGGGTCCGACATGCTTAGTATACGTCTCGGGGTCTAGTTGTGTGTCAGATATGCTGCCAGACTTCTAAGTTGTTGTCCCCAGCTCACGCTCGAAGAAAATAGGAAGCAAATCTGATGCATCGTCGGATGGAGCTAGCTTAACGAATGCTGGAATTCTTCGGGGCGCGGCACCTCGACTGGATCGACCGCTCATTATGGTTGAAACTTGAAACTTGAGGTTGACTTGAGGTACAGCGGGAAGGAAGAATTTGAGATTCGAGGCACACCTGATTAGCCATCAGCCATCAAAAGAAAGTGGCCGCATCTTCGGCACACGCTAGAAAATTCGTGTCAAATACAGTAGTAGCAGTTGCTAGAGAGAGAGGAAGATGCATGAGCATGTGAGCAGCGAACCCTGTGGTCTTCATATTTTTTTACATAAATTCTGTGAAATTACTGGTTTGTTGCCCGCGTCGGAACGCTGATGATATATTGATGATATCACTCATCGTTACAGCCACCACAAATTTGCTTGGCCATCCTGCAGCCAGCTCAAGATTCAGTCTTTCAGATTCAGAACGCGACCAGCCAACGACCAGCTGCAGTAATGCTCCCCCCTCGTACCGCGACTCACTCTGCTCGACACTTGGCTTGTCAGCATCAAGCGCTTCGAAATTTTCGCTTCTGATTCTACGGGTGTCGTACTCAGAGCGGGGATCGATATATTCAAGTTCCAAGTCTACTCTGAGGTTCGGGAACCCGACTGCTAGCTATCTGGTCTCATTTATGAACTGGAGATCAGTCTCTGACCAAGACTACCACATACGTGGCTCGCTCAGTGTCGTATTCAAAGCGGGTGGTCGACATCTTTTGAGTCTACTCTGAGGTTCAGGAGGCCGACTACTAGCTAGCCAGTCCCTCATCAACAATATGGAGGGCAGTCTCTGCACATGACCACCTCATCGCTGGAAGAATCACAAGAAAGCCTTTGGAGGAGGAAGAGAGTCCTGTCGCAATCCGTACCCTGCTGGAAAGCAAGTGCGCTCGCTTATCTTCCGCCTACGATTCCAACAACTTTAGGGTCTTGCCGAGGGTACGTCTCCATCTCTGCGCTTCGATCAGACCATCTCCTGATACTTACTCTCCATTTCAAGGGTGCGAACGCATTTACCCAGTCCTCACAAAGCGGAGAAGCCTGTGGTATGGCGCGTTTCACTGGCGCCATCTGCTGCTCAATAGCTTGCGAGACCTTGCACAGTCTGCGTAGTCGATCATCGCCGAGTCATTGGCCTGCGAGCTCTACTGCATATGACGCGCTTTTTAATACTTTGTCCCTCAATTGCCTAAAAAATGCTAGACGACTTCGTCTGTGCTGCGCATATCTCCGTCATCCTCCATCCCTTCTGCTTCGCCTTCTACACTTCGAGCGCTCATCAAGCGCCCGCCTCAGTGCTATTCCGTCCTGACATGCCTGACAGAGGGATTGGTCTCACCGCTCATCAAGTCCAACGCCGAATTACTTCGCCC